>CABHPP010098035.1:0-18765 GCA_902168425.1 Peromyscus attwateri | reverse complement strand
AAAAAAACCTGAGTCCCTAATGAATGGAGTTGATGTGGGAGTGGGGTGCCTATAAACTGGTAGCTATGAGTGAGGGTGAGAATGGAGAACTCATAATGAAAGACAAGAAACATGGTGTCATTCACCTACCTGAGTCCCTGCCTAGTGTGGCCACTAGAGGCCCAAGTAAAGGGTCCGTCTAGGTATCTGACACAAAGGAATGCTAATGAGCTGGAAAGGAATGCTAAGGAAGAAAGAAACCTGGGTTCACAACAAGGTTCAGTGGCATCTCCCATGACTGTGATCTCTATAAGTTTTCAACTTGCTGGATTTCTGATTTCCAAATTACCAAGTACCCGTTAAAATAATGAGTATTTATTTTCCACTATCCAGTTTGCAAGAAATTCATATCAAGTTACTTTATTTCTCATTAGTGGTACTTTTATTTTATTTGCGTAACATTTGCCTCATAAGACACATGTTAAACCACAGGGAAAGGTGGCATGTATAATTTCATTCTTAATATATTATAGCCTGGCCAGCTATCTTTTTTGTTTTACTTTACTAAAACGGATACATGTGAATTTGGAAAACAAGGTAGCCTTTTATATTGCTGTCTTAGTTTACTTTCCTGTTGCTGCAACAAATGTCACTGGAGTAAGAAAGGGATTATTTGGCTCACAATTCCAGGTTCTAGACCATCATTACAGGGAAGTCAAAGCAGCAGGAAGTGAAGCAGCTGGTCACATCCACCGCCAAGAGCAGAGTGAAATGAATCCTGGGGTGCCAGTTATCAGTTCACTTTCTGCACTCTTACACAGCTGAATGCTTAGCCCATGAGATAGTACCAATCATGTTGAGGATGGGTCATCTCACCTCAGTGGACTCCGTTAAAGAAATCTCTAATAGGCATTTCATAGACCAACAGTTAAAACAGTTAAAAGTAACCATTACAATTACTCATATTTTCTTTCTTATTCTTTTCAAACACATGGCTACTCCATTTCTGAATTTATAGAAACTGTTCAGGAATGGGAGGTAGTGAAAATTATCATTGACCCCCAACTTCCTGAATAGATAAACAAAAGCAATATTGCTTTCCCAGATGCCATGGATACAATGTATCATTAGGTATAGAGATAATGCATGGGTTACTCATCTCCAGACACAATGCTTCATTAACTCTATATTAACCACTTAATCTGCTTTATTTTTTATGTATTTTGATTCATTTTATTTCTGTTTTGAGATAATTACAGATGTATAGACATTAAATATGTAATAAACAGATTTTGTGTTCTTTCTCTTTTTTTAAATAATTTTTTTATTAAGAGGTTTTCTATTCATTTTTCATACCAACAACAGATTCCCCTGTCCTCCCTCCTCCAACACCCCAGCCTTCCCCCCAACCCAACCACCATTCCCACCTCCTCCAAGGCAAGGTCTCTCATGGGAAGTCAGCAGAGCCTGGTACATTCAGTTGAGGCAGGTCCAAGCCCCTCCTTCCTGCACCAAGGCTGCACAAAGTGTCCCACCATAGGCACTAGGTTCCAAAAAGCCAGCTCATGAACTAGGGACAGGTTCTGATCCCACTGCCTGCGGGCCCTCTATACAGTTCAAGCCAAACAACTGTCTCGCCTATTCAGAGGGCCCAGTCCTTTACCATGGGTAACCCAGAGTCAAAAGGACAAACATGGTATGTACTCACTCATAAGTAGATACTAGATATAAAGTAAAGGATAACCAGACTGCAACCCACAGCTCCAGGGAGGCTAGCTAGTAAAGAGGACCCTAGGAAGAATGCATGGGTTGCCCAGTGATGGAGAAATGGATGAGAGCTACATGAGCAAACTGGGGGTGAGGGGAGGGTAATAGAGGGCAAGGGACGGGGGATGAGAGCTAAGGGGAATGTGAGGTTCGAGCTGGAATGGGAACAGAGAGGGAGAACAAGGAAAGAGATATCATGATAAATGAAGACACCATGGGAATAGGAAGAAAAAGAGTGTTGAGGGGTGGGGTCTCAGGAATCCACAGGGATGACTCCACCACAGACTATTGGCAATGGTCAAGAGGGTGCCTGAGCTGGCATACTCTGGTGATCCGATGGCTGAATACCCTGACTGTCATCTTGTGTACTTTCTCTTAAGTGTTGGTCAGTTATTCTCTCTTGTAAAACCATAGGACAATAATACAATCTGAATATTCACAAAAAATGTATCATTACTTCTCTCACATTACCATGTGAGAAAAATCAATTTCCTCCTTTACCTACATTCAGTTTAAAGACTACTAAATACTAATATGTTCTTAGTTTCTTTAATTGTGTCACTGGAAATACATAGGAAATAATAACTGTATAAATTCGGGGCTGCTTTGCTTAACAGAATTCTCAGAAGATTAATCCATATTGCTGAATTATATCCAGAGTTTTCACTGTTTGCTGCTGAAAATTTACTTGATGAAAGATGACTGAATTCTTTTTATTTCCTTAATATTGTGACTAAAATTACTGTTCATGTTTGTGTTGAAATATATATATATATATATATATATATATATATATATATATAATTTTATCACTCCAGAGTAAATGCACAAGAATGGAATTATTACATTGTGTGGCAGTGTTACATTTGTCTATTTTTAAAAAAGTACTAAATGGTTTGCCAGAGAGCCTAAATATTTGACATTTTAGAGACAATTGAAGAGTGGCATTTTAAATTTTATATTTATTTTAATCATTTTGCTGCATCTGTTAGTGATGTCTCATTGTGTTTTAAACCTACATTTCCCTAGGAACTAGTGAAGCTGAACTCGTTTCCTATACTTAATTACCATGTGTGATAATCCCCTCAGACCGCTGGCCAGTATGTTGTAATCAATCAGTACATCTTCACTGTGATATTTACAGTATTTACTAAAATATTATCAAAAATTCAGCAATGATATGGAATTTAATAATCTTTAGTATTCATATTTAATATAACGGAACTAAAAGTATATGTTGATATATGTGAATCTGACTGTGTATTGATAGACATTAAAAATTATGTCCTTTGAATAATTTATTTCATGTGATTAGAATATGATTCCTATAATCAGACATTTCATAGTTCAAGTCCTGACAATGAATCTTATCTTACCAGCCCATCAATCTTGTCTTAGCTTCAATTTTCAAAAAATAAAATAGGATATTTAAATGAAATAAGATAATATAATATAAAGGTTTTTTTTTTGTTTTTTTGTTTTGTTTTTTGGTTTTTCATGGAACTGGCTTGGGAGCCCAGGCTGGCCTCGAACTCATAGAGATCTGCCTGCCTCTGCCTCCCAAGTGCTGGGATTAAAGGTGTGCGCCACCACCGCCCGGCATAATATAAAGTTTTAAGCAGAAAGAATAGCCCCAAAATAAAACATGGTGTTATTAATTTTATTAATTTATTACCTAGGAGTGGATGCTTTTATTATTTAATTACTGTTATGACTAATTCTTCCAAGTTTGAGTGATGAGAAATCATCAAGTGTCATGGGAAAAACAAGTGAAGTGAAGATAATTAGAAAAGTTCATATTGTTCAAAAACATCTAATGGGTATGGAAAAACCAAGAGTTACCATGTTTGAAGTGGTCTACACAAAGCAAACCAGGTATAAAGTGAACAGCCCATCCATTAGATGTATCTGCTTAAGTCTGTGTACGTGAGATGATGTGGTATACCAGAAGGAAATGTGTTAGAGATGATCACTTAGAGTAGCATCTCAGGTTTTTGTTATATTTCAAATAAATAGTTCTGACTACCTTAGTCTTCTAAAGTTTTCCTTAGGGCATCTCACGTAGAAGAGATTGTATTTCCTACTTGTACTCAATTGCAATTACAGAATCCCTAGGAGCCTGTCTTCTGAGCTGGCAGGACGGTTCCTACAGGCAGTCAGGGATGATCCGCAGAGGGCCACCTACTGCCAAGCAGTGCATCAGAAGGAAGCAAAGTGAAACATTTTTCTTTTTCTTATTCTTACGTTTTCCACCATGCAGAGAAGCACAATAAGAGTTGCTAGTTGTTTCTCTCCATTTGTAGAAATAAAACACCACAAATAAAATTATATCAGACACTGTTTCTCTACAGATCAAATCTCTCCAAAACACAGAGTACTTATTGTTCAGAGAATATAACATTAAATCTTCCATGCAACTATGCATCATTAGATCATATGATTCATTTCATTTGTTATTTAGAAAGCATCTCTGGAGAATCAGCTGAGAAAGGCTTATATGTTTTTGTACAAATGTCAGTAATGCATAATCTTAATAGGTTATACAATGGGTAGTAGCTGCTATTCTCAAGGGTTTACATCTTGCTTTGAATTTTAATCATGCAGATTAACTAATGTTTAACTGTAATATAATACAGATACATTTCAAACACATATTTATCATTTCTAGAAAACTAATGTGCTAACTTTATGAGAGAAGAATTTTGTGAAGTATTAGTCAACATTTTCTAAATTAGAGTACAACTGTAGTCAATGTTATGCAAAGCTAATTCAGATCCGTTTTGTGTAGACACGTCCCTGACATAATAAAGGAGCTTATTTACACACATAATAGCATGCTAATATATGCAATATTCAGAGTTTGATTTACTGATATTAGTGCCATTTTTGTAACAAAACACATTTAGAAAAAATTTAATGTACTACGTTTGACTGTTGCTTACATATTCAAGTTGTGTGTCTTAGAAGTGTTTGATATACAATGCACATTTAGCTTAATTCAAGGTGGCTTGCTATGAACATTTGTAAAATTTTCACAAAATGATAAATTTATCATAGTCTTGAAGTGGAACTTATTGCCTAATTTTATTGTAAACTATGCAGTTTCCATTACATACATAGCTTCAAGATGTACACTGCTACTTAAAAATAAAAAAAGGAAAGTTAGTGAAGAATTTATTCTACAGAATATGCTCAACAAATAGTCTGATTTAAATTTAAAAACCTTTCAAATATTATATTGTGAATTCAAAGTAGCCTGTGTTTAGAAGTATTTGATAGATTCTGTTTTGAACCTAATGTGACAAATTACTATGTTTTGCTTTCAAATATTTGTATCTTAATTTTTTGGAGGTTATAAGCCATATATAAAATTAAATACAAAAATGTAAGTCAATATGTCATTATATTGGATATTTTATTGGAAATGTATTCATGTTGTTTGGCAACATTTTTTATTATTTGCAGTATGTTTATCCCCTTTAGGCTTTGTTATAATGCCTATAATTAGAAGTAACACTTTGTCTACCTAAGAAGAAAAGATGATTTACTATCATCATATAGGGTTATGCTACTGAGCCATAGTGCAGAAAATTCAGATGGAGTACCTGAGAACATGGAAGCCATGATCATAATGAAGGTCATTCTTCAGACCATTTCTTTTTCTATTTTTAACCGGGGCTCTAGATTTATATTCTCTATGTATTTTCATGTCTAAATTTTTCCTTATGATTTTAAGATGTCGGCCGACATATTTGCTTTATTTATATTTTGATACAATCATTCTAACATCTTTGATTACAGAGAAATTATTGCCTCTATATCCAGCTCAACTCAAGACTCACTTCTGAGTGAGGGCACAGTCTCTCTAAAGAGGTGCAGCAGAGACATTGATGTAGAAGGAAATGCAGCTCAGCTCTCAGCTCCTGGTGTTCTCATATTTGTTTACAAAATTCCAAGCAGCTTCTCCATGGCAGCAACATCTCTGGCAGAAATCAAAGATGCTTGCTATGTCCTTACAGAATCAGCATCCTTCTGCATGTGCTTTATTAAAGATACTGCAAATTTTAACTAAGGAAATATTCTCTAGTCATTGCTACTATGGATGCTTCTAAACTATTTCCCTTCCTGTGATATATGAATCTGTATCTAGAAATAATTCAGAATTATTTATGTTATATATTGGGAGGCAAATAACATCATGTATCCATTCTATGGGAAAGGAATTTTAAAAATTGGATATATTTTTAATAACTTATACAATTGTTCTTATATATTTAAATACTACTGATTATCATTTTACATCAATAAATGCTATACTACAAATAAATATACAATAAATATAAATACTATAATTTTTAAAATTATAATACAGTATTTCTACATATCTACTTTATGTGGAGAGAGTGAGAGAGAGAGAGAGAGAGAGAGAGAGTATAAATAAGAAATGAAGAACATTTAGAATATGAAAGTTCTGAGATAGCCAATACTCTTTGTCTTGTTTCTACTCAATTGTTCTTGGTATTTTGTTTTATTAACTGTTCATGGCTGGACTCAGTCTTACAAATTTTCTCATTATAGATCTAAATTTGATGGAACGACTACAATTTGGTTATTTTATTGTTAGAATGAAATATGGAAATGAGAATTTTCACAAAAACTTCAAAATTTGTATTAAGAATTGTTCCTCCACTTAAACAACACTTCACCCTTCCACATCTCTGGGTCAAAGCAACTCAGGTACCTGAGAGTTCCAAATCAGTTCTTTGGGGATGTATATACACAAATAAACAAAAAAGGAAAAGGGGAAGGGAAGGGACTAGGTATTTGTAAATAGATATAATAAACAGTACAAACAACTGTGACAGTCTTCCAGTTCCATTATGCATATGTATTTTTCAATTGTTGTGTATACAGATTGTACATCATTCAACATTATATTTTTTTATATTTATGAGTAAATTTACTCATCACACACACACACACACACACACACACACACACACACACACACACACAAATCATTATTTTAATGTTTCTTCCAAAAGTGGGACGGCTAGATCACAGTGATTTTTTGTGGAACACCTATGCTAATTTTACTTTCCAAAGTGACACTGGTAATTTTCATTTCCTTAAACTTCATGAGTTCTCTTTTATTCACGTCATTATCCACACTTTTTGTTACTTTTTATAATAGTCATTTTTAGTAGAATGAGGCAATTCCCACTTTTCTTTTGATTTGCATTTTTTATGTTTAGTGGTTTTCATCAGTGAGTGTTTGCAACTGATCAGAGTCAGGCATGGATCCGTTTGCTTTGGATATCCAGCATTACCAAAAGCTTCATTGGAAAAACTATTCTTTCTCCATCATGTGTTTCACGGTGCTGTAGGAGCAGGTATTTCTCCAAAGCACTCTGTTCTTTCTGATTGGTTTTTTGAACTTGTGGGTTACATGCATACTGTGATTTGATCACTGCAGTTTCACAGTATGAAAACTCTTTTAAGTTCAGACTTAAACTAAGGATGTGTAAGTGCTGTCTTTGAAGTTACTAGCTGTGAAGTGTTACAGTGAGATGTCATTACCTAATGGAGTTTAATGAATTTTTGATGCAGAAAACTGACAGATTTCCCATCTTACCACCTCTTAATGCAGCACGATTATTGTAACAATTAAAAAGTAAACAACAACAACAACAAAAAAAACCCTCAGTGCCACTACTACAAAGCTCTGAAAACATTCCTCTTAGGCATGGATATTGATTAAGAAAGAACTGACTTCTAATGAAGACACTGGATTTGCTTTATAGCAAAGATCTTAATTTTTTTTCTTCTTTTACTTACAGTTAAATGTAACATGCTGTGGAATTTTCTGTATTACTTCTTTAGATGATAAGTTTATTATGAATATTCTGTAACCCATCTTTTTTGAGTGGTATTAATTATAGTTGACTGAGTTTATAATTTTTAGAACTATAAAATATCTAAGTTGGAATTATATTAAGAATTGGATGTCTCCTTTATTACACAGACTCAGAGAAAATTAGCTTAGAAAATCATCTCTAGATGTAACTGGACTTCATTTTAGATTGTCTTTCTTAGAAATACATGAACACACTCTCAGTTTAAGTTGCATTCTCATTTATAGACAATTTTCTTTTAAAGTTTGCCTGTTTGGATTATAAACACCAGGTGTTCTGTCTTTACTATTATGTGTAAGCAACCTCCCTGTAGGGGATTTTGGTAAGATGCTGGATTAGAAGCCACCTCTCTGTGACCCTGGGGAGGGGAAAAAAGAGTGCAAGAAAGAGCAGAAAATCTGAGTGTTAGTCTGTGAAAAGCAGGCTGAAAGGAGGAGGGTGGTGCAAAGAACATAGCTGAGCTGAGGTGAGCTCTTCACATCCCATTCTGGTGTGCAAATGTGCTATACGCCTTGCTTCTGTACAAGAGTGAGGGTGAGGACCATGGTCAACGGGATGCTGTCCTTTACTAAGTATGCACACTGTAGGAGTGACCAAGTGCAAAGTTACTGAGCTGGGTAACCCCATGTAGAGAGGCAGCTGGAAAACACTGGCTGCCAACCTGTAGTGGGACTGTGGTGTGAGAGCATAGGCATGATATTTCCCACACACACTCTATGGGACCAGCTTGGTGAATGTATGGAAATTTTCAGCCCTGCCACTTACATTTTATGATACCACTGTGACATAAGAAGTGTGATAACCCTGGCACTATCTTTCAGAGGGAGGCACATGTTTTTGCATTAGAACTCCAGGGTGATAATGACAAACAGAATGTGTTCAGGAGGAGAATCCCCAGCAATAAATACAAATTCAGTTCACTCCCAGTGGTTTGGGCCATGAAAACAGTCTTTAGGATTTGCAGTCTTCAGTGCACCAGGAACAGGGTCTAGGAGGTCGGGAAGGAGTGTAGGTCTGGGATTGGTAAACTCTACAGATAAAAAAAAAAGCTGACTCTAACCCAGAAGCACCATTGCACAGGGAGGACACAGTATTCTGACTTGTTTGAATTACTAAGATAACAGCGCTCTCTCCACAAACCCAGTCAGCTACAACAGACAACTGAGTGGCTGGAGAAAATCATATGCATTTATCTGATATAAAAAGAAATACCAGATACTGTCATCTTCTAGAAGTACAAAATCAAATTCACTTTGACTCCTCAGGTATAATTTGCATTTTCCTGATTAATGTTATAATTATTTTCTATTTCATTTTATTTCTGTTTACTTTTGTATTTTATTGATTTTGTTGTTTCATTTCTGGCATACATTTTCTAAATGAGTTGCTATGGCTATCTTCATCTGAATTTATTTTATATTACCTTATCTATATTACCTATAAGGTAAGGTATCTATATTTACCTTACCTTATCTGAAACAAATACTCCTATTTCTAACCTATGTATTTTACAACTTAATCATGATTTACCCTCTCATTTTCTCCAGTCTCATTCTCCGTTTTTTATTCCTTAACACTCTTAACACTGAAGAATTATAAACTACATTTTCCCAGCTGTATCCCAATACCTCTGAGCATAATCAGGGGCATTAAAGAAAGTATACAAGTGTCTCTTACTAGTTATTAAAACCATATTGACTGTGAAGACATGGTTTCTGTTCCTGTAGCCTTCCCTTCTCTCCATAATTTGTGGGGAATATGAAACCAAACAATGGCAACTCTAGTAAGATTCACATGTTTACATTATTAGATCCAGATCACACATATGAGAGAAAAATATTCACACCTTTCCTCTTTGTCTCTCTGTCTCTCTCTGTCTCTCTCTGTCTCTCTCTGTCTCTGTCTCTGTCTCTCTCTCTCTCTCTCTCTCTCTCTCTCTCTCTCTCTTTGTGTGTGTGTGTGTGTGTGTGTGTGTGTGTGTGTGTAATGTGCATGTGTGCACATACACAGGTAATATATGTACTGGAGAAAAAAAGGCATATTGATAAACTATGATGAACACACTTTATTGAGAACCTTCCACAGGAGGGAAGGATTTAATCTTCCCAGGATTGAAGTGGTTTCAGTTACTGCACTGGAAATAATGTTGTGTGGCAGAGAAAAACAGTTCATTTAGAGCACAAAACAGAAAGAGAGACAGCTTAGGCTGACCAGATTGTCTTATTCCCCATAAATAACAGCTAGAATATATGGTAATAGACACCTATAAAAACTTCTAGAAGCACTTTTCAGAGAAGTGTTACCTCTGATCCACAATGTCATCCTACTGCATTCCTACTATGTATGAACTTCTGGATTTTACCTAATATCATAGAAAGGATTAGTGCCATTCACAGGCTCCATCCTAAAATGGCTAATTAGAAAGGGCACCTGCCATTTTCAACCGAACTCCTTAACCACAGCACGTACAAGACAGATCCTAAATGACAAAGTACTGGAGGGTAACATAATGTTAAAAAAGACTAGAATATTCAGCAAGAAAACAGTCCAGGCACCACTTAGGTTCAAAAGCTGACTTTATTATTTTTATTTTTAATGTTCTTAAATATGTATAACTGTGTGAGTCTATTCGAAGTGATGTGCATATAAGTGACAGTGCCCATGGTGGCCAGAGGAGTCAGTTCCTGAACCTGGAGTTAAAGCCCTTAATAAGCTGCCCCAAGTTGGTGCTGGAAATTGAATGCATGTCCACTGAAAGAGCAGTTTATGGTTTTAAACACAATGCCACCTCCCCAGTTTCTTTATAATATTTGAAACTATGATATTTTCATCATGTTGTACAATCTGGGAATCACATTCTTCATTAAACACACACATATATATTTCTTATAATATTTCCAAAGAACTGGATTAATTCATTCACTAAAACCTAAGATATGTATAGTTCAATATTTGGCTCAAAATACTTTCTGAGAAAAAATAAAACTTATGTGATCTATGTGATTGAAATATTTACTAAAATATTAAGATCCAACTTAGATAAATATGACAAATGTGTTCCATTTTTGATCTACATTTTTTACTGAAATTGTTACCTAAAGATAATGTAGGTAAATATCTGTCAATAGTAGTTGCATCCATGGGGCCTTTATAGTCCATCCTTTGTTCTCCAAATAGTCTTTTTATAATTTACTTACAAACATATTTTTATTAAAACCAAGACTCACTAGCTGATTTTAAGATATAACACCAAAACAAATCTCAATGAATATAGACTATGAACACAAGCTGCTGCCATGCAGCAGACTTGGCAATAAGATGCAAGGGCAGTGATTCCTTCGGGCAGTAGTCCTCTCTGATATTTGTGAATTCAGCATCTACGGTTTAAGAGACTGCCTCTCCTTACTATCTAAAGTAATGTTTTTTATAGTTTGTTTATCCTTGTCTCTATGTAAATAGATAACTTACTGTTAAGTCTGTCCTTATTTCCTGAAAGGCAAATATTTTCGTATTTTCTGGAGTATCAGCATGCTGCAGCATAGTTGGTTGCCATAACCCACACAAAATAAGCCGAGCTATATTGAGGGAAATCCTCTCAGTAAATGGTCTCTTAAAGATAAGACAAACTATAATTGTACACTTGCTCCTTATTATCCATCCTAATAGAATTGATTTTTGCATCTACTTTGAGGTTCTCCACTCGCTTTTTACCATTCTTGTGGCTTCAGAGAGAAGATAGAAAATATTTTCTCTTGCTTTGTAAAAGAGATGAACCTTGTATCCTTCTTTCTTGGATCTCTTGTTGTGAATGGGTAAGGCCAAACCAGTATTATATAATATTGTCCTATAAATTCCATGCATTACAAGTAGTTGGTAAAGGATATGTGTGAAAGGGAGAAGGATAATACTGGGAAATTCACTTCCATATCTTTCAAAATGTAGAAGGCCTGTAACCTTCCTTCTTTGTAGTTTTAGTCAAGGATATCTTAGAAGCAGGATCTAACTTCTGTGAGGGTATTTGGCAAGATGACATTAGAATGTAAACACAGCTAGTGGGATGTCTAAAATATAGATTTAAAAATAGATATAAAGAAGAAATGCTAAATAAACATTTTATAATTGACCATTTTATTTTTCAAAAAGATATTTGACCTGTCAAACCTTTGTGAATTACAAATTCAAAATCTTTAGAAACAGTATTCAGACATTACCAAGAGCAGCCAATGTTGACATTGAAAGCATTAGAGAGATAATGACTATTGTATATTTCTCTAAATCAATGTATTTTATCAAGAGACTCTGTCTCTTTTGTAAGATAAAGCATTTTAAAGTTTATGTTGGCATTTTGGGTAAGAGTCACAGTGGTAGATAACTGTAATTGAAGGCAAATAATGTATTTGTTTAGTTTACTGTCAATAGAGAACATTGAATACCTGGAGATAATTTGGTTACTTTGTTAAAACAGGGTGGAATATGAAATTCACTATCTCTTCATGTGACTGCAGAAGTAATCATATAATAAATTTAAATAAATATGTAAAACATATTTAATTGATATATTCAACTAGCGTTAAGTAATATTAATGTATCATTGAGTGAATGATTAAATAGATATACTCTAAATTTTTAAGTATTCATTAAGCATACAGATAAGCACTGAGAGTCACAAAGAACAAATATAATACAAAAAAATAATTATACTACGGTAGATTTAAAAAGTTATGTAAAATTGTCAAAAACTCTTTAATGATGTAGTTTTACTTGCTTATAAAATTGTAAGGATATAAATAAGAACAAACTGAAAATTTTCAGTCATCTTCCAAATGCAAATCAATGTGGCTAATTGTTATACTGAAGACAAGAGGCAGTTTTTGATACAGCTAGATGTGTAGAAGGACTTCACAGATACTGAGTCATGGTGATGAGATGATATCTTAATACATATATTAAAAATGGAAACTTACTGGCTGTATTATTTATCCTGTAAAGAACTAAGCTGGTCACTCTGGGAGGCAGAAGCAGGTGAATCTCTGTGAGTTCAAGGCCAGCCTAGAAACACTGTCTCAAAAAAACAAAATAAAACAACAACAACACAAAACATAAACAAAAACAAAAAAAAAGAACTAAGCTGGTAAAGAGTTTCTAATTTTTGAAACATGTAGTTCAGAAGATGTTTGGTTAGAATATGAGTAATTTAATGATTCATTTTATAGAACTGTTCATTAGTTGGCCCCAGAATACATGGTCCTTGGTGTGAGTTTGTTGCTAAATGTTGCTAAATGAGCAACACCAAGTTTTGTTCATTCTGCAAATTTGTTAAAGAATAAAAAACAAAGAAAGAGAGACAACAGTATTTTTCTAGTTTGAAATCATTGTGCTATTGAACTACATGTTCCCTGCAAGTTACCACGGGGGAAAAAAAAAAGATGCATTCCTGATTTACTAGAAAATTTAAATCTCACTGATACTGCAAAAGTGGAAGCCATCACAGAGATCCTGCTTGCTCATATATGAAAAAGAAAACCATCTTACTCATAAAATATGTATTTCACTCAATTCAGATAAATTTAGAAGCAAAGTATTTGATGACTAAGTCCTGGGTCAAATACATTAGTCATTTTAATTCTTAACTGTAGCTGAAGTATATTTGTGTCCACCTAGCTCTTGCAGCCATTCACACCCAAGTAAACACAGAGACTTATATTACTTATAAACTGTATGGCCGTGGCAGGCTTCTTGTTATCTAGTTTTTATATCTTAAATTAACTCATTTTTATTATTCTATACTTTGCCACATGGCGTGTGGCTTACCGGTACTTTACATCTTTCTTTTTATGGCCGTGGTAGGCAGCGTCTCCTGACTCAGCCTTCCACTTTCCACAATTCTCCTCTCTGTTTATCCCGCCTATACTATTGTTGCTTACCAGTATCTTTACATCTTGCTTCCTCTGTGTCTGGCTGGCGACTCCTGACTCAGCCTTCTTGTTCCCAGAATTCTCCTCTCTCTTTGTCCTGCCTATACTTCCTGCCTAGCTACTGGCCAATCAGCACTTTATTTATTAACCAATCAGAGCAACACATTCACAGCGTAGAGAGCCATATCCACGGCACTTAACATCTTTAAAAAAAAGATACACTAAATTGAACTAACTCTAATGAAATGTATATGACTTTATATTTCCTCTTTTAAAGACAATCCAAATTAGCAAACTTGAAGATAAACTCTAGCTATGTAAATGCACCCCTACTGGTCAGCAGAGTCACTTCAGTGATGTACATCTGCCTGCAGTTATGTAGACAGGAAGACAGTAAAAGCAAGTATATGGCAGATCACTCACTTTAAAAGAAAATTTATTATTGTATATCACTGCACTTTGATTTGTTATTGAATTCCACAACACACTATGTAGAGTATGAAATATACAGAAAGAATAAAAGTAATTAAAAATTATGATTGGCATTATAAAGTTTACCATATATAGGAGATTATAATAGGAATGTGAGATTAAATATAAGATTCGTGGAATTGCAAGTTTTTATACTTGCAAACAAAGAGGAATATTGTGCTTGGGTCATAGGATACAAAGAAATCAAGCTAGTACTTACTTGGAATGTTATTCAATATGGGATAGTGTTCATAATGACAGGAAATACTGTACAGGCCTCATGTGGGGGGCAGTCAGCAATAGTCTTCTTACCTATCTGACAATAGTTTGAGGTAAAAGAATGACTGGACTAGTAAGTTATGCACATTACAATAATAGCATGATTGTTCTGATGGTAACCAGCTCCCTTTTCATTGGATTTAAGACCTGCTCCACAGGATAAAGCTCATTCCTGGTATTGCAAAACTAACCAACAACTCACAGCTGGGGAGGTCACAAGCCCAAAGGAAGATTCTACTACTACTATTTTGCTAAATAGACATAGTATAAAACTGACTTATACACACAGTGCATATCTCAGTCATCATCAGAGAGGCTTAAGTTTTGCAGTGGATGGCAGCTAATATAAAGATCTACAACTATTCAAAGTTCAGAGAATAAGAGATGGTGGAGTGTACAGAAATAAATGCAACATCTGTGTCATCCTTGATTTCCCAAGACCCATGGAACACTGTGGAAAATTGAGGGGGCAGCAGAAAGGTTAGATTAGCCAGAATTTGGGGAATATTTCTGGTAAACAATATCGTCTGGATATGATAAGGTGGTTAAACTTATAAACTCATAGCAGTTGTGGCAGCCTGAACAAGAAAAAGCCAGTCAAAATCCCAAAATAGATTAAAGAGAAGCCCATGAGGTCCTAAATTAGGGGAGAAGCTATTGGCAAATAATAGCTTCTGGGAAAGAAGGAGTCAGTTTCTTTCAGGATTGTGCTCACCTGTCTGCCAGTGATGGCCCTAAACTCATGCACATATAGGCAGTAGTGTTAGGACTTAATGGTTTATTAGAAAGAAAGAAAGAAAGAAAGAAAGAAAGAAAGTAAGAAAGAAAGAAAGAAAGAAAGAAAGAAAGAAAGAAAGAAAGAAAGAAAGAAAGAGGGAGGGATGGAGAGAGAGAAAGAGAAAGAGAGAGAAAATCTGAATTTCAGAATGAAATAGAGTTGTTGGATTTAGGGGGAGTTGGATGGTGGAGAAGGTGGTGGATGAAATCAAAACACATTGTGCACATGTATGAAATTCTTAAGTAGCTTCAAACATATTGTTAGGTATAATTTGCAGGCAGAAACTGAAGATGATGATTATCTTCGTGTGTGTGTGTGTGTGTGTGTGTGTGTGTGTGTGTGTGTGTAGCATGCACATGAGTGGGTGGATGGATGCATGTGTACACACAGGAAGAGGCCAGAGCATGACCTTGAGTATCTTCCTCCATGTAATTCAGTCTATATCCTCGAATCAGGGTGACTCATTGAACCAACAGCTCACTGTTTCAGCACTGCTGACTAGCTGGCAAGCGTTCAGGATCTGCCTGTCTCTGTCCCCAGTGCTAAGGTTGCAGGGAACTTCACTTATCCCTGGTCTTTTACACAGAGTTTGACAATTCAAACTGAAGTTTTCATGCTTGAGGTCAAATACTCTTACTAACTGAGCCATCTCCACAACTTTATTATGATTTTAAAACAAAAAAAAATGTAGAGCAAATAAAGAAACAATAAGGCAAAACAACAACCAGAAAAACACAACAAATTAAATTTTATTTACATCATAAAAATCATACAGTAACTAAATTTTTATTGATAGAGATAAAACAAATTTCTCTCAGTCATGATGAAAAGGAAACAAATGGAAAGCATTTGCCACAGACTGATAATTTAGACAAAACCAAAATTAGCTATTGCAAAACTTAAAACAATATGTAACCAAAGGACCAAAACCTTTGTAAAATTTCTAATTGGAGTATATAGTCATATATCAGGTAAAAAAAAATATTAGTATAGCCTAATATAACTAGCTAACTAATATAATGTAATTAGCCAAAGTAAAGCAAGATACTGAAGATTGTATTTAAATTCCAGATACTACAGAAGAGAGAGGCTTAGGTAGAAATATGTCTTGATTATGGGGTAAATTGAGTCATATAGCAGGCTCTATTAGAAGATTATGGAATAGTGCCTGGATTATGGAGCCCTCTAATTGATGAACTAACTCATTTCCTCTGTAATTATTTCATACTGGAAGATACTGGTGTCATGAAATGAGGAAGTAACTGGTTACAGCGGATGCATGAGAGCAGACTTATTGAAGGATAGGTCATAAAGGACAATCAAGATAGCAGTTGTGTTAATTTGCATTTTCATTTGGGTAGTCAAGAAATGGTGATAGCAAGTTTACACACTATGGCTTAAAGTAACATGAGACATAAAGGAAAACTGGAAGAAAATTATGCTTGATATTCCAAGTGACACTCCATTGGGGAAAGCTGACATTTATTGTTACCCAGAAAATATCAATTGAAAATAGCTTCTTGTTTATGGGTGTGTCTTTGTGTTCACTTTCTCCTCTCAGTGCTAGGATTTTGTTTTGAAGCCAGGTTGGTCTTTTGCATGCTGTCACAATCTCTGTGTGTTCATTTATGTCAATCCTATGGTGTATGGGAGATGCTGTTTCTTTGGAGTCATCCACACCTCTGACTTTTACAGTCTTCCTGCCTCTCCTTCTAACATCAACCAATCTAAAGTACACTGGTGACAAATACAATCAAGTTAAAATAGGTATAGCATTTGAATCACAACATTGTGTTTTCATACAATAAGGATACTACATGGTATATTTTATCTCAAACAGTGTGTGCTCATTTTAATTACTTATCCCTTTTAATTCTGATTTGAATTTAATGGGAAAAACAAAATATTTTAGTGGTATAAAACAGTTCAGCTTTGCCGGGTGGTGGTGGCACACACCTTTAATCCCAGCACTCGGGAGGCAGAGGCACGCAAATCTCTGTGAGTTCAAGGCCAGCCTGGGCTACCATGTGAGTTCCAGGAAAGGCACAAAGTTACACAGAGAAACCCTGTCTCAAAAAAACAAAAAAAAGAGAACAGTTCAGCTTTACTTTGATTAATTTCAGAATATAGCTCATATATTAATCTTGCTCATATAAAATCACTGTATTTTTAAATAAAATAATTTCAAAATTATCTAATACAACTAATACAATGACCAATGTTCAATCTTTGCTAACTACTAAAAGCTACAATATTTCTGAAAATTTCAACTCCATATTTGAGTGAATAAGCATAAGCTGGATCTCTCCCCCCTGTACTAGTCATTCTTCCTCAATGTATACATTGTTAATTCTCATGGGTTTCCATATTCCATAGACCAGTAGTAGCTTGAAATAGTACATTTATTTATTCATAACAGCACAGAGAACAGATGAAAAACAAGGAATGAGCTAACATTTTGGTTAGACTTAGCTGGGGATGCAGAAGAGAAAGTAAGATGAACAAATGCATTAGTAATGTGGGACATTTTTGTGAAACGGCATCATAAGGGTCAGTTCAAAGACAAAAAAGGGATTAGATCTTGACTTCTGAATAGTGACTCAGAATATAAAGTGTATGGTGCCTTTACTGATTGGTAATCAATTCAATATCTATATAAAATGAATTGTAGGAAATATGCATGGATGGTTGATAAGGACTCATTGGCAAGACAGAAGACATAATTGTGCAAACCTGAGTACAGTCTTTCTGTCGTTTGTAATAACTTCTTTGCTTCATTGCTCTTTGTGTGAGAGAATAACCTTTTGAATAGAGAACCATGGTTTAGCTAATCAAAAACTAATAGGATTTCTCATAAGAATGTATTTAGTAAACTGTTGTTACCATGAAAATAGTTAAATACATTGGATATTTCTAATTTCAACGCCTTAAAGTTACTGAAAATCACATCCCCATTAATAGAATTCTTTTTACGTTTTAGTAAAAACTATTAGCATGATCTATGTTGTTGCTTAACTAATCCACCTGTAGTTGTTTTAAATGTATTATTTCATGCCTGAAGAAAACATTAGGTGCCCAATTGTTCTCTGAATTAGGAAAATTGTTTCAGTATTTTTCCTTGTTTTAATTATCATAGAAAATCAATATTTTGTTCTTATTAATTTCAGACATTATGTATTTTGTTTATAATATTTTATTGAATACTCTACCCCAGTAGTTTGAAATTTTCTGCTATCTGTTTGAAACAACCAAAGGGAAAATCAACATTATTCATGAGTAGGGCACAGGATGTGCTTCATCTGAATAGTGCCCTTTATGCATCTGATCAGGGATAGGGTACTGTTCTGCTATATCATTGACCAACAGAGATTCTCCAAGGTTTATCAAATGGAAAACTTGGTTCTGCAAAGTAAAAACAGATACAAAATGAAAAGATAAATGTGATAGATTGCTTTAAAGAAAGAAATAAGGCATAAAACTATATCAAATTAAGTAGTTTTAGGAGGGAAGATGTAAGAAAATGAGAATAAAAATGAATGAATTATGCTTTAATAATTAAAATGAAACTGCTATGTCATATCAAATCCCCCACCCCCCAAAAATCAACTTCAGATGGAAACAGAATAAAATCAATTAAGTGAACAAACCACCACCACCACCA
>CABHPP010098033.1:0-15314 GCA_902168425.1 Peromyscus attwateri | reverse complement strand
TTTTTTTTTTTTTTTTTTTTTTTTTTTTTTTTTTTTTTTTTGCCGTAGCCCTGGGAAATGGTTCTCCAAGTGCAAACAAGAGGAATGGTAGCTCTTCATAGATGACACTGCAATGCTGGCTTATGAACACAGGGAGAGGCTGCGTGGAACAGTTCTGAGGTGCCTTTGTGGGTCAGGATTTCATGTAAGGATGTCAACATTTTTTTTCTGATTGGCTGGGGTATTTAAAAACACAGTGTCCCAAAGCAAAGAATTGTTTTGTTTTGTTTTATGTCTTTCTCTTGTTGCTACGGCTTATATGAAGCTCCTCCAAAATTCATGTGTTTGAAGCATAAGCCCCAAATTCACACGTTGATGGTCTTTTGAGGTAAAAGCTATAAGAAGCAATTGGGGTTTCTGAGGGTATTGATGGTACAGCCCCTAGGCAGAGGCAGTAGCCGAGAAGCCCTCAGAGAGCAGTCACTTGCACAGTGCGTCTCCATGAGATAGTTTGTCCGGGGCTGTGCGTGTTTCTTGCAGCTTCTAGCACCCCTGACTCGCTGGACCATGATCACGTCTGTCACACAGGGCTGAGCTGCTCCAGGTCTAAGCCAGTGTCTGCCTCTTCTGAGAGCTCAGCTGAGCCGTATCTGGATGCTGGCAGCGGTCCCTTCACCAGCTCTGGCCAGCCTCTCCCCACACACAATGAGAGGATGCTGTGCATTTCCAGGCATTGATGGCCGCTGCAGGGAGTCCCAACCCATACATTTTCACAATAACCGTGCAATTCCGAGTTGAGAAGGAATGAGCCTAGAAAACAGGCAAGGGAGACTCTTGGACTCTCCTGTCGTGACCCAGGACTCCACCTCACTGAATCACCTCACCCCGCAGAGGTGGAGCCTCCCCATCTAGTTTTCTGCCTAGGACTCAGCAGCAATGATCAACAGTTCCCAGGAGAGTCCCCATATGCCACCAAGGCTATTTTATTAACATGCATGGCTCTCAAAGGCAGTGATTGCCTTTATATGGGAGGTGGGAGGTTGCCAATCAAAAGGACAAGTGACATCAACATCCCTTATGGCCACCTCTTTCTCAGCTGTCCCCTTGTCAGGGTTTTCACTAACCCGAGCTCCTCTGAGCACGCTGAGGATGGAGGTGGGGTGGTGTGGGAGGGTTGAAACTGCAGCATCACCCCTTCTGCTGGACTTCCACTTTGCTTATTGGTGAAATTATTAAGGCCACTCCACGTAGTTAAAAGGGAGGTTTATTTTGTGGGGTAACTTACAAGTGAAGGGATAGGTAGGTTGCAGGGTCTAGGAAAGGTGTGGTGCAGTTCTCTGGAGAACTCTGCTCGGTCTACCTCCAGCGTCCAGGGTCCAGAAACCAAGAGAGACAGAACATCGGGATCTCGGGTCTTCAGGGTCCTCTCTTGGCCCGGCCTTGTAGGCATGACAGTTACCGAAGCCTCAATGGGGATTGGAACTTCCAGATCAAGGTTGGAATGGCTACCCACTACATTTGCTCTAGGCTTCAACTGAAGGAAACACATTTCTGAAGGATTTTTTTTTTAAATGTGTACCTTGTTTGTAAGGAAATCAGTGTCATAATAGTGCTCACTATCCAGGAGAGTAAGAAGGAAGTGGGAAGTGTGGTAACACGTATTGAGTGCCTGCTTCTTGCTGGTCTTCAGTGGGCTGTTCCTCTTCCACACTGCAGATATCATCTGTATGGTACACAGCAACTGCAAGGGCTGCCCCAAGTGGAACGCTCCCAGACACTGACCTCGTACTAATTCTGTTCTGGATCATCCTGTTCCCATGGGATCCGTGGTCTCTGGCTGCCTGTCTTTCCCAGTGACATTTCTCAAGATGGATCATGTTTCAGGTTTGTAATTCCTTAAACATCTTTCCTGCTGACCCTTCCCAAGGCCTGGATGCTGTTACCTAAGAAACGAGCACAACAAAGATGCATTAGAGACTGAAAATTGAAGCCTCAGTTGTGAAGGTTTAAGTCCCTGCAGCAGCTGGAGAAACGACCTCGGTGTAAAGATGACTGGCAGCAATGTCAGCATCCATTGGCAAATGTCAGAAGGTGGCATTCAGAGCTGTGTGTCCAAAAAGGCCATGCTGTACGGAGCATATATGTGTGTGTCGCCTTAACGCGCATTTCCTTATTGTTTCTCCTTATGTATCTCAGGGTAGACTCAAACCTGTGATTCTCCTGCCTCACTAATGAGTGCTAGGATTACAGGCCTGTGCTTCTGCATCTGGCTCATTTCCTTATTATTCAGAAAACAGAAATAAGACTATGGTCTGTGCTATATGAGCAAATGTGACTCCTGTTATCCAACTGGAAGTGGAAGTGGAAAGGTATTCCGGAAATTTCCAGAAATCACTGAAGAGTATCAGCCCACACTGAAGCTAGGCAGCTCCTCATTTCTCCAGTGACAGCAGCATAGGGTTAATCCATGATTATAAAGTAGACGGTCCAGACCTTCCCAGAGATCAACATGCCACTCAGATGTGATTTTGGACATGTCAATCCCCCCCAAAAGGTAGAGTGATATAAAGGCAGGGATCCACCAGGCAGCTGGGCTAGTGCAAACTGAGACACATAGCAAGATTGGAATATGAACCCAACTTCAAAGGCTTTGTTAAAAGAATATAAAATTCTTCACTGGTAATTTTTGCATTAAACATATGCCAGACTATACTATTTTGTATATATGGGGCAAAATATAGTATATAATTAAAACAATTTTTATCTGTTTCTTTTTACTGCAGTAAGGTAGCTAAAGGAAGGTTTAAATCATATTTGTGATTGTGTTATATTCCTGTTGGACAATGCTGGGTTTTACCACTTCAAAATATCTGGTGGTTTCAATCAGGTGTATGTTTTTGTTTGTTTGTTTTGTTTTTTGTTCTTTGACTTTTGTTTTGTTTTGTTTTTTCAAGACAGGGTTTCTCTGTGTAGCCCTGGCTGTCCTTGAACTGTAGACCAGGATGGCCTCAAACTCAGAGATCTGCCTGCCTCTGTCTACTGAAATGCTGAGATTAAATGCGAGCGCCACCATCACCCAGCTCCTCATTCGGGTTTTTTACTTAGTATCTTATTAAAATAAAAACTACTTTTCTGACTCTTATAAAAATGTTAATGGAATTATATCCATTGTTATTTCTTATTAGACTGTAAAATAAGAGGCCTGGGACTGGCTTTAGTAGCTTCTGAGGTCTTCTTAGCTGTACTGTTCTATGACATTGAACTTGGTGAAAAAGCTCCCAGGATATTTCTAGATGACGAGTTCCAACTGGAGACTCATGCAACAGAAGCAGTCTAGCTCCAAGCATCGTTACTAGGTCCTGTTCCTAACCGGATCATGGGAGGCTTGAGTTTCAGAGGTGAGTGGTGTAGGTCTGGCCCCACTGCGTCAGCTGGGGCTTGCAGGCTTGAGCTGGTCACTCCAGCTTTTTGTGACTGACTTTTCCATTGCGGCAGAAAAGCAATGGTCCTTCAACAAAGATATCAGAGGGTTATGATGCAGGAGGGGAGGAACTGAGACACTTGGTGTGTAAACTTTGTGGGATGTAAAAATAAGACCTCTTCTCCGTGGAGAGCAACAGGAGAACATGGTTCTGAACTGGATAAAAATGATCAGTTCAATTAAGAAAGACGGACAGGTTTCTGACAGTTAATGAAATTTCTATAGGCTGTGATTTTTTTTTTTTCTAAAAACCCATATTTATCTAAGTACCCAACCTGGTACTTAGGGCTGTGAAAGCCACCCTCTGTGACACGCTGTTTTACTGGCTGTGTGTGCTGTGGACTGCAATTATTTAATGTTTGCCCTTCACTTGTATAAATGGCCAGCATGTAAACCTGTTTGTGAGGGGCGTGGCTGAAGTTAATAATGGGCTTTTTTTTTAATGGTTGGAATGAAGGTTCTCCTCTTCTTGGTGACGCAAGATGCAGCAGGTGACAGCAGGCAGGCTTTCCCGGTTTCCAGGTCCTTGTTCTACCAGAACACCAGCTTAGGTCTCATGCTGAGCACCCTTGGTATCCTGCAAGGACCAGGAAGCAAGAGGAAGGCAGGGAGCTGCCTCCCCTGGAATGCTTTCATTCCCAAACAGAAAGTACATTTGCCAGAAAGCTCAGGAAACGAGGTCATGCGGGCAGAGAGCAGACTGGAGGAGTCTGAAGACACTTCTGAGGGGCCAAGGATACCCCAGCGTGTTGACCCAGGGCCCCCATGCTGTCTCACTGCTCCTCAGGCCTACCAGTCAGTGCACAGTGGAAAGCCAAAGGCAAACCCATTAAGGTTAGGTACCTTTACCCATAAAATAACTATATTGTTTAGTGACAAGCCAAACCAAGGTTAAATTTCTGCTGGTCTTGTTCCCAGCCCTTTGCTCTCCTCCAGCGGGTACCCTCTTTATCCTCCATGGTCATTCTTGACTTCCGTTTTCTCCATTCCACATCCCTCCTTTGCCCCCCTTCACTACCACACTTCTCCACAGAGAAGTCACAATTCCCTTCCTCATTACTTACCCTCTGCCTAGCCCTGCTTTAATAAGGCTGAAATCACACACACACACACACACACACACACACACACACACACACACAGAGAGAGAGAGAGAGAGAGAGAGAGAGAGAGAGAGAGAGAGAGAGATGCAGTCTTCCAAGAGAGAGATGTCCTTGCAGAACTTCCTCATACCCTCCCAGTGGGTGAGCCCAGAGAACACCTGTGTCTCTGTCTTCCCCAATCTCTCCACCTGGAACTCCCCTTCTCAAGTTCCAGAAACTGTTCTTCCTATGCGTCCTCTAAAATTCTGTGACTCTTTGTCACCCCCTTGCTTGGGTTTGTCTTCTCACCTGCCCTCTCACGCTGACACTCAGGTCATCTACCGTCTTCCCTTAGCGACGTGCATGGCAAGTAATGGTGTGTCTACACACCTGGCCCTTGAGGAAGTCATGGCACCGTCTACCTGACTGTCATCTCTAGTCTTCTTCCTTTCTGTCCATTAAAGATAGCCTCCCATTGTATTGGACATGGTGGTTCTCAGGATTAGATGCACTGAAAGAAACAGGAAGAATAAAGGTTCTGGAATGTTCTGAAGAAACCAATAAAGTGGCCTGTGGGGAAGAGATCAAAGCAGGCAGGGATGTGGAGTCCACTAGAAAGTCCTTACCATGTCCAAGAGTGCAAATGAAGGGCTGGGGTACTTGCGGGGTCTTTTTCCGGGGCTTAGTTCTAAGATGGAAGCAAGGAAGAGATGCTTAGAGCACACCATGCTGTTGGTCTTCTGCACCCCGGTGCTGCTGGACGCTCTCCCCAGGGCCCTGCTCACAGTTAACCTCAAAGGGCCGCTCTGGTCCCCTCAGCTTTCACAGCGCCCAATTCTGTTTCTCTTTACACCTGGTGGCCGCGGCTGGGGATGCCCTTCCTGCTCTTGGTTCACTGTTTCTCTCTTCCTCCCTCCTCCTGGTAAACAAGTCTCAGCTAAGGGTCCCAGGAAGACAACGTGCCCACTAAAGGGTTAACTGAGGGAGTTCTGTGGAGGGATTGTTTACACAGGTGTGGACAAGATTAAGGGAACTCAGAAGGGTGAAGAATGTCATCTGACCCTTCATCCGAAATCTCAAGAACAGGCAGCTCCAGGGGCACAGAAGTGAGGTCGGTGGCTCCCGCGGGCTGGAGGCACTGGGGGAAATGTTAAAGGACTGTGAATGGGCACCAGGTCTCTTTTTGAGATTCAGATGTTCTAAAATTGATCATCCTGACGGCTATTCAACGCCCCATGCTCCAGAAGTCACCACTATCGTGCTTTGTGAATTAAGTTTCAGTAAAGCAGACAGGTTTTTACAAGGAGAGCAGCTAGAATTAGCTAGCATGGGAAGCTGGAGGCTTTATCATTGTGAGTCCGCCAGGGGGAGGGGTCAGAGGTAAGGAACTTAGAGCCCAGTTGGCTCCGAGGGTCACCTGACAAGGCTGGGGCCAGGAAAGACTACAGCTACTGCCTGACCTGGCGTGGTGAGGAGCAAGCAGAGGGACGGCCTTGCCTTTCCCATGCCGCCCTTCATCCCTAGCCTGTGATTCCTGCCGCTCAGATCCAACAGAACAGAGACCAGCCATGCTGGGCACAGGGCAGGTGGGGCAGGACCGAGGAGGATCAGGCAAGCCTTGCTGGAATTACTGGAATATGCAGTCTTCCTCCTTCCTTTGTCCTCAGAACTTGTCTCCGTGAGCTCCTCCGTAGCTCTTGCACTGTAACACCTTGTATGCAGCTTGTCAAGTACAGTGTCCCTAGACTCCAGTTCCCCGGGGGAATAGTAGCGACAGGGGTCCCACCTGCTTCCCGCGCACCTCTTTGACCCTTCCTGGGTCTCAGTGGCAAGCCTTGTGTTTTGTTATTAAAAAAATCAGTGTCACAACAGTGCTCATCACCAGGAGAGTAAGCAGGAAATGCAGAGCGTGGCAACACATATTAGGTGCCTGTTTCTTACTGGTTTCCACGTGGGTTGTTCCTCTGCCGCATTTACGGGTATCATCTGTATGGCACCCGGCAATCGCAAGAGCTGCCCCAAGTGGGACGCTCCCAACACTGACCGAGTGCTTGGTGCAAGAAACGTCAGAAAGAGTGAGAAAACACAAACACGCCCTGTGAACAGGTGTATCCCCTGCCTGCCCTTGTCACAGCACTGGCTGCAGCCAATGCTTCCCTGTGTGGTGAAGGTGTGTGTGGACAGAGAGAAGGTGAGGAAGAAGCTTCCCACAAGCTAGGGCTGACTTTATGAGGCGTCAGTGTGGTTCTCACAGTGCCAGAGGTAGGTGTTACGGCCTCTATTTACAGATGAAGATAAGGCCTCAGTGTTGGGAAATAGTCACACCAGAGGAATGTGCCAGCAGCAGGACTGTCTGCTTTCCCAGCTTACTGTACCAGGAAGCTGAAGTCATCAGAAAGTGACATTCACACTCCTGTACAGCTGCCCATCATGCACTTGTGTGGTACGGCTGAGGGAATGCTTTCTGTCACGTGTGATGGATGCTTTAAGCCTCCCATCCCTGCTGGTGACTGTCCAGTGGTAACACACATGCATCACAAATGTAAGAAGGCATGGGGGCGAGTGGTCGAAATGGGGAATGGTCTATAAACTAAAAAGCAAGCTCAAAACTGCCTCCTGAAAACTAAGGCTCACAGGCAAGGACATGCCTTCTGGGGGTGGTACCTGAAGGATCAATCTCCAGAAATACTACATAGAGGCCTTTCCAGCTAAAGGAAGCAGTCAGTACACGGGGCCAGTCTGGATGCTTTCTTTAGGCAGAAGTTCTAATGAAATGGGTTGACAAAGAAATGCTGTTTCACTCTGCCTGTGAAACTTTTACAAGAAACTCTGCTATGACTTTTAAACATGATAAACTTGTCCAGTGGTTGGTTTGCCGTGTATTATCACTGCCATGTTGGCACATGATACGCACGCTGGCAGATGCCCAGGAGGTGAGGCAGGGAGTAGAATATGGGCAGTCCTTTCTTCAACACTCCAGTGCCGTGAGATCCATAAGCAGACTTTACCATTGGAAAAGTCTGCATGATCATCAGCACATCCCACAGCTCCGTGGCTTAGCAAGTGTGCAGCCGACTTTTATCAGTAAGAATGAGTGTTCCTTTTTCTTCACATTTTCTATTCATAATCCACTCTCCTATCCCCTGAAAAACACAGCAAGAAGTCAGATTGAGACAGAGCCACTGGACAAACGGTGGTACCCATTTGCTTGTAAATACACACTGTACTGTACCAGGTATGTATGGAATTGGTGACATTTTTAATACACCCTGCAGGCTAGAATCCATTGTTTGGAAGGATCTGGAAAAGGCGGGAGAGTGCATCAACTTTCACCTCTGAGTCTGTCATGTAGATCCTCCCCACAGCAAAGTATTGAGATCTGTTAATGATTACACTTCCTAACTGAAACCTGAAAAAAGGTCAGTGAAGTGTGAACAAACACTCACCAGGGTGTGTGTGTGTGTGTGTGTGTGTGTGTGTGTGTGTGTGTGTGTTCTCACAGTCATCCTGAAAGCTGGCAAGCTTCTGGCCCTGCCGCCCTGCCCTGGTGTTGTGCTTTTGGCAAAGGACTTGAGCTTCCTGACTCAGAAGCAAAGACTCCCTTGCCCCCAACAGTCTGCAGTTTTCACTGTGTGTTTGTACCAGTTTCCTTTCCAGAACAAGTCCCTTGAGGGTGACACACAATGTCAGAGGGGGCTATTGAAGACGTGGTGAGTTTGTGTTATAGCTGTGTCCAAGCTCAGGAAACTCCGCGTCATTCAAATCTGACCTGTACCCTCCTGGGAGTCCTGTCCCACCCTTCCCCCAGGGTTAGAAAGGTGGCCCTGACACTTAAAACACATAGTGTGTGACCCTTCGATTTGGATACTATGGACTTGTAAAATGTGAAACCAATTTTATATTTACAAATAAAAAAACAAGTTGGGTTTCTGAACTTTTCACTTTTACTTTTTATGTACTTTTTTTTTTGACACAAGGGTCTTTATGTAGTTCAGGATAGCCTCAACCTTGCTATGGAGTAAAGGATGACCTTAGATGTCTGCTCCTCCTGCCTGCACCTCCTAAGTGCTGAGATGTGTACTCTCGTGCCTGGTGTATGGAGTACTGGTGATCAAACTCAGGCCTTGAGGAATGTTAGACAAGCTTGACCAATGCAGCCATGTGCCCTAGAAAAATCTGTTTGTTTGTTTTTTCAAAACAAGGGTTCTCTGTGTAACAGCCCTGGCTGTCCTGGAACTCCCTCTGTACACCAGGCTGGCTTCGAACTCACAGAGATCCACCTGCCTCTGCCTCCCAAGTGCTGGGATTGAAGGTCTGTGATCCCACTGCACGGCAAAAACAGTCTTTCAATGTAGGTTTTATATGCATTTCTGCAGAGATTTCTTACCAGGAAACGTTTTTCTTCGGAAGAGAAATATTTAAATCTAAAGATTACAGCTCATGTCTAGAAACGGAAAAGGGGATTCGACAATTGAAACACATTTATTGTCAATGTCAAGTCGTTTACCTGTTTACGTTTATACCATCTGGGCTTTTTTTCAAGGTGTGGGAGTCAGGGCAAAACTTCTCAAGATCAGTGTCTTTTTCAGGGCCAGGAGGAAAACAGCAACCGCTTTTTTTGCATAATTCTAACCACTTCAAGAAATGAAAACCACAACAGGAAGCCGCTCTGGTCAAGCGATGACATTTACTGTGTCTACTGCATGGAGAGCAGAGGTTGCATCTTTTCTTCCCGCTTTACTGAGTACTGTTTAATTAGGCCAAGCATAGTTGCACATGCCTCTAATCCAGCACTCAGGAAGTAGAAGCAGGAGAATGCAAATTGCAGGCAGCTTGGTCTATGAATCTCAAATTTCTTTTCCCCATTTTAAAAAAACACTTGTGTATGTGTGATGATGTTTGTGGGTGAGTGTAGGCATACTATGGTGAGTGTGTAGAGGCCAGAAGAGAACCCTCTAGAATGAACTGTCTCTGTCCATTGTGTGTTACAGGGATTGAACCTGGGCCATCAGGCTTGAAGGGCCAGTGTTTAACTTGCTAAACTATTTTACTGGGCCAAAATTTCCTTTCTAAATAAAATTGCTTATTTAGAGTTTAGAGAGTACACTGAACTGTTTTTGTTTTTTTGAGAAGCATAAATAGATTTATTTATGTGACCATATTGGGAAGATGAACAAAGAAGTTGAATGGCCACCCCCAGTCCCTACTTCAAGTTCATCTTCGTCATTTTTCACTGTGCTGTGTTTTACCCTGTGAGTGTACCAAGGAAGACACCAGGACAGTCAGAACAGTGCCTTGTGGCTCTGGAACACCACTTCTCCCCCTTCCCTTGATACATGCTTTGCAAATATTTTCTTCTGACAAACATAGAATCTTGATAAATCACAAAATTCAGACATAAATATTTCCAAACTAAGCTTCTCAAATTAGCTGGGAAGTTTTATATTATTAATTCACATAGGAAGCAAGATATGTTTTACTCTATTTTTTTTGTTCTTTTGTGTAGTGGGTAGCCATTCCAGCTTTAATCTGGAAGTTCCAACCCCATTGAGGCTTCGGTAACTGTCACGCCTACAAGGCGGGGCCAAGGGAGGACCCTGAAGACCCTCTTGCACCGGCCCTCTTGGTTCCTGGACCCTGGACGCTGGAGGTAGACCAAGCAGAGTTCTCCAGAGAACACCGACGGACTGCGCCACACCTTTCCCAGACCCTGTAAACTATCCCTTCACTTGTAAGTTACCCCACAAAATAAACCTCCCTTTTAACTACGTGGAGTGGCCTTAATAATTTCACCAATATTTTTGTTTTTGAGACAGATTTAAATCCTCCTTCCTGACGCTCCCACTTCCCAAGTTCTAGCCTTAGGCCTGAGCTATGACATCCAGTAAGAGTTGGCTCTTTAAATGAAATTTAAATGAAAATGAAAATGATCAACCTCAAGAATGAGAGACATCACTGTAGATTCCTCACACTGACATATTTTCAAAAAAAGATATAATAATATCTTCATGCTGATAGATTTGAGATATTAAGGAAAACTGGACATCACCTCAGGAAAATGAAACTTACCAATGTGGAAGAAATAGAGGATTTCAATAGATCTGTAACTATTCCAGGAATTATATCTATATGTAAAGCTCTTCCTCCCTGACCATGTCTATAAAAGTTCAAGGGAAGTGGGGAAGGTCAAAGAATGAAAAAGGAGACATTTCCTAATGTTGTGAATGTTCCTAAGTTGTGAAGCCAGCGCAACTTTGGCACCAAAGTCTAACAGGGATATGGTAAGAAAGACAAAGAATAATCCAATCTTCTTGTACAAATGGATACAAACTTTATACCAGGAAATCAATAATAACAATGTGGGAAAAATGCCAACATCACAAAATTATAGGCTCGTTCCTGGGAGTTGTAAAATAACATCATGAAAAGAGAGAAATATTGTAGCCATATAATTAATAATGAGAAGAAATTTAAAATAAATCTACTTGCAATTCAAAACACTCTTAGTAAGCCGGGAATAGAGTAGTAGGTGCTTCATGATTACGATAAAGAATATTTTTTTAAAGTAAGTATTAGAAAAAAAATTACTAGTGAGATGTTGCAGTTTTCCGTTTGAATCCTAACTTGGGCAATAATGGCGGGAGACGCGTCAGAGGTCACTAAGCCACCGTTACTTGTAGTTAACTGAGTGGAAAAGGATGAACGGAGGACATGCAGCCCCTAGGTATTGCGGAGGAAAAGGTTTAGTGTAGATATGGTGGAGAAAACAGCCAGAGACATCTGGAAGGGTCCAGACTGACCCAGGCCATGAGAGGAAGAGATGGAGACAGAGGAACCAGGAGCCAAGAGGCCAGGAGAGAGCTGGGAGACCAAAGAGGACCTATAATCCAAATGGCTGAGCTACCCAGGGAAGAGAAGCTAGGAGGAGCGAAGTGGAAGCCCAGTCCCTGGAGGGGAGGTTTAAGGTAGGGGCAGGGTCAGAAGTGCTGGGAGGGAGAGCTGGCACCCCAGTTAGCCATTTGTCCCTAGGGTTTTTTTGAGACCTAACATTAACATGATTGTACATATGAAACAAAAATTAATAGAATTTTAAAGTGATTTGTTTAGCAAAATTATTAGACACAATATGCATTTTAACAATCATTTATATTTCTGTGAACTAGCAATAATTGGAAACCAAAATATTAAAACAGATACAAATATACAAGAGCAGAAAGTGTCAAATACTTAAGATGAAATCTAAAAATACACCTAAGGCTTATATAGATGGAAAATGGATTCAGGACTCAGAGACCTGTGCATGTGTACACTTCTGCTCCTGCAACTCCTGCACGTGGACCCAAATGACACACGTACCCAGACTGTACACAGGGACATCTGCAACTATTCAGGCCAGCACTTTCCCTAAAGAGTGAAAACCTGGAGTGAACTCTCAGGTTCACCAACCATGGGACAGCAGCAGACTCTGATGGGGTGCTGTATGACAATTCATGTAGAAAGAAACCAAACATGCAGCACAGACAGAACTCATATGATTCTATCTTCATAAACTTCAAAAGTAAGATGACTTAACCTGTGGTGTCAGAAATCAGGATAGTGCTCAACTTTGCCAGAAGACAAAGGGGAAGTTTTGGGAGAGATAGGAGCAAGACTCCAGGGGTGGGAATGGTGTTCTTTCAATTGTTTTTAAAGTTAATTAAGCTGTACAGTTTACGGGGTGTAATCTTTTCTATACAGATCCACATAAAAATGTGCGCCAGTTACGTCTTTGCAGTAATGTGGTGTTAAGGGGGAATGAAAGATTTAGGAAGCAATATTACAAGAGTGCAGAGGACAGACTATTACCCGCTGCAGCGTGTAATAGGCTAGGTTGGCTTCTCAGGAATGAAGAAATAAAGGAAACCTGTGATGGCTAAATAAAAAATTGCTGTGAGGTTGCTAAAGGGAGCTCTCAGTGTGACAGAAGGTGCTGAGTACAGCCGGCCCAGACTGGAGCAAGCTTGCAACCACATCCCCAATGCCCTTGGCTCTGTTTTCTCACCTTAAGACAGTATGTGTTCACTGACACGGCACATGCGTGGCAGCATTCTGGCTCTGTCCTCCAAGCCCTCTGTCTGGATCAGCTGAGGATGCACATTAATTAATCTGTATGCTTTTGCAAAAACAGAAGTGCATTCATAATTATTGTCTATCTGCAGCTAAGAAAATATAATTGCAAAGTAAAAATAACAATCTTCCCTAGAGCTGCTTCCTCAGACAATCTAATTAGGGATTAAAGTTCTTCCCTAGAGGCCTGTCTGTGAACTCTCCGGGTGATTTTAGAGGAATTTCATGTAGGGAAAAGCTGGTGATCTTTCTGAGTTAAAATGTCAGTGTCATTTGCAACCTGGTTCTTTCTTTGAGATTGCCACCATTCTCTAAGAAATATTTAAAATATACTTGCTTTATTTTCCTGCCAAAGTAAGTCCATAGTGATATGGATTTTCAAGAACTGGGCCCTTTCCTTCTCTCTTGCTTTTTCTGCAATTTAGTATCTGTTAGCTGGTATCTTATATCTAGCTTTTAAAATTAGTATTTTGTAATTTGTTGCAACTCATTCTGATTTTTTTCTTTTATCTGCATTTTATGTGCATTGGTGTTTCGCCTACATATATGTAGGTGTGAGGGTGTCGGATCCCCTGGAACTGGAGCTGCAGTTGGTTATGAGCTGCCATATGGGTGCTGGGAATTGAACCCAAATTCTCTGGAAGAGCAGCAGGTGCTCTTAACCACTGAGCCATCTCTGCAGCTCAACTCATTTTGACTTTTTCAACCACTTAAAAATGTAATTGTATATGGTTGTTCATGCCTACAGTCTTAGGCTTTGGGAGGCTAAAGTAAGAGGCACAAGAGTTCAAAGTCAGCCTGTCTTTTAAAAAAGAAAGAAAGAAAAAGCCAGGTGTGATGACACATGCCTTTAATCCCAGTACTTAGGAGCCAGAGGCAGGCAGATCTCTGTGAGTTTGAGACCAGTCTACAGAGTGAGTTCCAGGACAGCCAGAGCTATTACATAGAGAAACCCTGTATTGAGAAAAAGAAAAACCAAAGTAAACCAACCTATCAAACTCCCACTCTAAACCTACAAAACATCAGATGTAGGCCATACCCGGCCCACAGGGTTGTAGACTCTGTTTAGAACATTCACCTTTGTTTACACATTAACCCACAGTCTACATGACCAACTGCTTGGGAGAAGGGAAATTTGTGTTGGAGAAAATTAGACTAAATTACACTAAAGCCCTTTTCTAAAATTCCATTTTTACTGATATTTCAGCATTCCAGTTCAAATTCCAATACTCTCTTCTTTAACAACTGTATGGGAAATTAAGGGTTAAATATCACCCTCTTAGTGGGGGAAATCTTAACATTGAGCCTCAGAGCTTATTTTCTGAAATCCCAATTCAAGGTAACACCTAGAATCATACAAAATTCTCTCATAACCAGCTGCTGAGATGAATGCTTTAGAAGATGCTAATGACATCTTACATTTCTCATAGGAATTACAACCACAAATTATGGAAGCTGCCGAGTACTAGATTTCATTAATAATGTATTTTTGGCCACACCGTGCCTCATGCTAGCCTGCTGAAACTACGTGGTCCCAGTTTGCTATGACACAGTCACTTTAAAGGATGTGGTATCTAAATGAGGATTGGTTTCTTCCTGTCAAAAACCTGAGCTAATCTGCAATAAGCATACATTTATTCATTTTACCACTGATGCCTGCTTAAATCTCTGGTAAGCAGTCAATCTGAAAGCCTTAAATCAAGCATTTTCATACATTTCAAGGTAGGTACTCAGACCAAATGGAGTTCAAGACAGATCTGAACAACTTTAGAAGTTTCCATTTTATGATGTTCAACTTTTCTTATAATTGTTTTTTAATTGGCTTTTCTTGTGACCATTCAACTTAAATTCACTGTAATCCTAGTGCCTAGAGAGCTGCAGCAGGAGGATTCAGAGTTTAAGGTCATCTTCAGAGCTACATGGTAAGGTTGGTTGATGTCAGCCTGGGCTACATGAGGCCCTGTTTAAAAATCAAAAACAAAACTTTAAAAAGAATTATCTATTATAATTTAAAGATTTACTTTTGTGTATATGTAGGTGTATGTCCAAGTGTGGGTTTGTGCATGTGGGCGTAGTGCCCTAAGAGACTAAAGAGGGTGTTGGACCCACTGAAGCTGAGTTACAGGGAATCATGAGGCACCCGATGTGGGTGCTGGGAATGGAGCTGGAGTCTTCTGCAAGAGTGATGCACTCTTAATGGCAGAATCATCACTCCAGCTCAACCTCTAATTTTTAATTAATTATTATTATTTGAGATAGAAATGTACTATGTTGTCCTTGCTGGCCTGGAATTATGTATATCAGGCTGGCCTCTAACTCACAGAAATCTACCTGCCTCAGCCTCCCGAGTGCTCTGATTATAGGCATGTGCCACCACACCCAGCCCATCCTTGAGAATTTCATGGAACTTTAAAGTTATGTTTTGCCATATTAACTACCATAGATGGGCATCTGCACCTTGAGAAAGCATACTTGGTAAACATACTAAGTGGAGATATCTGTCTATGCAGTCTTGTAACTGTCTTACAAGTCACCAATAAAAATATCACTTTTTGAAAATTTCCTTATGTTTCATACTTTGTTTTAATCCCAAGGAGAGAAAACACACCTGTGTTGAAAACTTTAATAATAGTGAGTATTGCACACATGTTGCTGCAGTGTTGTTT
>CABHPP010098024.1:460-70963 GCA_902168425.1 Peromyscus attwateri | reverse complement strand
GAGAGAGAGAGAGAGAGAGAGAGAGAGAGAGAGAGAGAGAGAGAGAAGGAACTTGAGACAGGTTGAGACAGGGTCATTTGTTCCTTAGCTGGCTTCACATTCCAAATCCCATCTGTTGGCCTTCTTAGTGCTGATATTACAGACATCACCATTCCTGACTAGTATAATATTTTGAGGAAAATAAATGCTCTCAAATCATTTTGAAAAGAATAGATTTAGCAAATTATATTTATGTGAGACTTTTTCCCCCACATTCCACATTCTTACAAAGAATATATTTAGTTTTACACTTTAACCATTCTGGTCATACATGACAGTATTTATTTGGTGTTTTGCTGATAAGTTATGGGGTCAATCATCTTTCACATGCTGATGGAGCATTAACATATTCTATTTTTTCCATGGGGCTATTCAAATTACTCAAGGGTTTCCTTACTAATTTGTAGGAATTACTTACCTGTTATGGTCTGGTGCAAATGCTTTGAATGTCACATCCCATGCCACATTGTGTTTTTTTCTTCATGTTGCTATTTTTATTAGAATCCTTAATCAGTTTCATTCTTATTCTTTTTGAGATCCTCATTAGTAAATATCTTTTTAAATTTAGCCCTACATTAAGTAACTTCTGGTGCAGAACATATATTTTATAAGTAGAGATATTAATGTATTTGAATATCAATAGCCAAAAGTCTTCATGTTTCCTCATTTTTGTATTACTAATACTGTTATGCATTGATTGTTCAACACATGAGGCAGTATTTCTTCAATCAATACTTTATTTTGCTGTATTCATTTGTCACTTTTATCTCCCAAATCATAGCATGAATTTCATTCATACACATTTAATAATTTTTGATACTTAACAAATTCTCCTAGTTTATTATTCATCAAGATTGTTTGATAATTCGGTTCTTCATACATCCGTTTAAGTATAAAAAAATCTTGTCAGTAGACAATATATGTGCACTGTAGATATTTACAATTAACTTATTTGTTTATACCAATGAAGAACTGATACATTAAACATATTGAGACTTCTGACCAGGTAACTTTTCAACTATATGTATAATGCATTAAAATTTTTCTTCCAAAATCCTACAAAACTGGAGTAGATGTGCCTTAGTCAGTGTTCTATTGCAATGAAGAATCACAATGACCATGGCAACTCTAATAATAGAAAATATTTAATTGAGAATTGCTTAGAGTTCAGAAATTTAGTCCATTATCATTATGACAGGAAGCATGATGTCATGCAGGCAAACATGATGTCATGCAGGCAGACATTGTGCTGGACAGTAGCTGAGAGTTCTACATCTCAAGCTGTAGGCATAGGAAGACACTGGGCCTGGCTTGAGCATTTGAGACAGAATGCCCACCCCCAGTGACACACTTCCTCCAACAAGTCCACATACTTTACCAATGCCATACCTACAAATCCCTGTCAAGTAGCACCATTCCCCAATGATCCAGCGTTCAAATCTATAAGTCTATGGTGACCACTCTTATCTAAACCACCATTTTCCACTCCCTGACCCCATAGACTTGTAGCCATGTTATAAGACAAAAATATATTCAGTCTAACTTCAAAAATCCCCATAGTCTGTAAGAGTCTCAACAGTGTTTAAAAGCCCAGAGTTCAAAGTCTTTTCTGAGACTCAAGGCAATCTCTTTACTATAATACCCTGTAAAATCAAAATAAAAAAATAGATCACCTTCTTCCAACATTCAATGATACAGAATATGTATTACCATTCCAACAGGGAGGAAAGAGATCAGTGAGGGAATACTGGACCAAAGCAAGACGTAAAAGCAGCTGGCTAAACTCCAAACTCTGCATCTCCATGTCTAATGTCAAATGGTTCTTCATATCTCCAACTCCTTTCAACTCTGTTGACTGCAGCATATTTCTCTCTCTTGGGACTGGCTGTTTCACACCCAGTCTGCTGCTTTCCTTGACAGTTATTCCACAGAACAGGCATCTCCAATGTAATTGGAGAACAGGACAGGAAATTTCTGTCCTGCCCAGTCCTGCAGACATTCAGTCCCAAATAAACACACAGAAGCTTATATTAATTATAAACTATTTGGTCTATGGCTCAGGCTCATTATTAACTAGCTCTTACAACTTAACTCAACCCATTTCTATTAATCTATGTATCGCCATGTGTTCTGTGGCTTTTCCTGTATCCCATTACATCTTGCTTCTAGGGTGGCAGCTTGCAGCATCTCCTCTGACTAAGCCTTCTCCTCCTCTCTGCTTGGATTCCCTGTCTGGCTCTATTCTGCCTTGCTATAGGCCATAGCAGATTCTTTATTAACCAATAGTAAAAACACATATTCACAGCATACAGAAAAACCATCTCATAGCCCTCCAACTTCTTGAGATATTCAAGGCAATCCAGGGTTCACTTTCACAGCTTCACACAAAAGCCTGTCTGGGCCTACATGTGAAACATCCCTGACACTTGACACATGACTGGCCTCAGCAGTTTTCTATAGCCATGGAGGGAGATAGCACAACCCCTTTCTTGTATCCTTGACTTTAAAGCTAGGATCACATGACTAAAGCTGCCAAGTTCTGCTGTTTGCTGGGCCTGGAACATGCACCCCTTATTAAAATGCATCTTGACAAACTTTCTGTTTTTGATGGTTTCCTTCACCATCTAAGATTAACTGTCTTGAAACTTACTCAGTTAGACCAGACTGGCCTCAAACTCCTAGATCTGCATGCCTCTGCCTTGAGCGCTGGGATTAAAGATTTGCACCAGCACACTTTACCCTAAACTTTTCTTTAATTTTTTTTTCACAGTTGGAAGCTTAGCTGGGTAGGATCCTGCCCTGAAGTCAACACTCCATTTATCCAATTTAGCATCATAACTTTCTTTAGTCTGTTTAATTCCCTGGGTACTGGATTTAGCTCCATTCCCCTTCCTGGTGAGCCCTTTCTCCTCAAAGTGTACATTTTGTGTTTTCTCTTGCTCAGCTTGCTCCTTTGAATAATAGATCTGCATAAGACTGGCCACTAATAACCACAAAACACAATCAATACTAGGCTTTCTAAAATCTCCTCTGCCAACTCCATTAATCCAAAACTCTTCAATTTAACCTCAAGCAGATTTTTCAGACCAGGGTAAAAAGCCACCTCATTCTTCATCAAAATATTATAAGAACAATAACTGACCACTTTCTCAAGTCCCTTTCTTCTGAAACCTCTTGAGCTAGGCCATCATAATCTACATTTTTCTCAGCACCACTGTCTTTCATGTTCTCACTAGTATGACTATACATTAAGATACACTTAAAGATTTCAATTGTTTTCCTTATGCAAAGTTCCAAAGTCTATATTCTGCCAACAAGAAACAATGTCAGGCCTATCACAACAATACCCCAGTCCATGGTACCAATTTCTGTCTTAGTCAAGTTTCACTTGTTGCTAAGAGACACTATGACCACAGCAAGTATTGTAAAGGAAAATATTTAATTGGGGCTAGCTTACAATTTGAGTGTTTAGTTCATTTTCATTGTGTTGGGAAGCATGACATCATGTAGGCAGACATGTGCTAGAGAGAAACTGAGAGTACCACATCTAGACACATAGGCAACAGGCAGAAGAATACACTGAGCTGGCTTGTGTTTGAAAACCATTTCCTCAAACAAGACCACACCTACTCCAACAAGGCCACACTTCCTGATCCCTGTTAAGCAGAGCCACTAACTAATGATTGAGCATTCAAATCTATGAGCCTATGGGGGGGGGGGTCATTCTTTTTTAAACCATCACAATATGTTTCCATACTTTTGATGCTTTGGCAATTGATTTCTCTTAAAATTCCATTTCTTTTTTCTTTTTTTTTTCTTTTTTTTTTTTTTTTTTTTTTTGGTGCAGATGAAGAATACACCTGATTTTACATTTTAGCATTTTGCTAACATTTCTGCATGCACAGAGACGATGATAATCACAGATTAGTGCAGTTTTGTATCTTCATTCTTGGTCATGACCTCTTGTTATTCATTTTTTCTTGCTGTACCTATATCATAGGGTTCACTTAAGTAATAAGACTATGTTTCAGTTTCCTGGTTTCTCATATTTACTGCCAGGTATAAAATTAACTGTAGTTAGTATTTTAGTAGCTATCTGTTGGAAGTCCAAGTCTCCTTGTTACCTGATGAAAGCATTTGATTATAAGTGTTTGCTGTATTAAACATAAGCATTTATTATCTTTTTGATATGCTGATGCTTTGCCCTTTGTTCTACTAATATTGTGAATAATGCTTAGTTTTAATATCCTTACTAATTACATATTTTTGAAATAAACATTTTTCTGTTTCTGTATTTTATATGCTGATATTAGCATTCAGTGTTCATAAGTGAGAGAGTCTTCTTAAATTTTACTCTTTATAAATTCTCCCCAGATTTGGTGTGAATTTTTCATTCTTCTTATAAAAGTTATAAAAGGGAGACAGAGAGAGATTTTCCTTAAAATTTTGGGGCAATTTTCAATTTATTTTCTCCACTGGGGTCTTCTACCAGTGGACTCTAAATTAAAGACCTAAGTCTACATAGCTTATTAAATTTTTTTTTTGAGAAGGAACTGCCAAGTGGATGACGAAATGTTCACAGAAGATTGAAGTGGGGCGCGAAGTCCATGTAACTGGCCTGCTCGAGTTCCAGTGCTGGAGCTATTCTGCTGAGATGGTCTCCCCTAAGTCACCCTGCTATGTTACAAACCCAGGGAAGTGCAAACATCATTCCTTAGAAGATTCCCATGATTTTGAGCCAGCTCTAGTGTAGGCATGTCTGTGAGGCACACTTGTGTTGTGGAATACTAGTTGAAGATGTGTTACATTTTTTTATGCTGTGGAACATTTGTTTGATGATGCCAAGATGTGTTGCCTTCTTTTGTGTTGCATTGGTTTAATTCTGTAAAGCTCTGAGTTACTTTGCCTGTCTACAAAATATCTTATTTGTCTAATAAAGAGCTGAATGGCTAATAAGCTAGGCAGGGGAAAGGATAGGTAGGGCTGGCAGGCAGAGAGAATAAAGAGGAGGAGAAATCTGGGAAGAAAAGATGGAGGAGTGAGAGAGAAGAGGAGGATGCAGAGGGCCAGCTACCTAACCACACTACCCAACATAGAGTAAGAAGGAAATAAAGGTATGTATCATAGAGAAAGATAAAAGTCCAGAGGCAAAAGACATATGGGATATAATTTGAGTTTAGAAAAGCTGGCTAGAAATAAGCCAAGCTAAGGCCTGGCATTTATAAGTAAGAATAAGACTCCATGTATTTATCTGGGAGCTGGGTGGTTGGCTCCCAAAGACCAAAGAGTAAAAACCAACTAACTACATACTTGATTAATGATGAGAGAGGGCCAGACCACATTGATAGGTAGTCCTGGTATGTATAAGTAAACATGCTGAGAAAACCCTGGAAAGCAAGCCTGCAAGCAGTGTTTCTTTGTGGCCTCTGCTTCAGTTCCTGCATTCAGCTTCCTTCCTTGAGTTCCTTCTTGGAAGCAAAATAAACTCTTTTCTTCCAAAGTTGCTTTTTACCCTGGTGTTTATTGCAGCAATAGAAAACCTAATTGGAATAAGAATCGAATTAATATTTTTGTTTAGCTACCCTCCCCCACATACACCCTAATAGCCATTCCTTGCTCAACTCTGTATCTGACTTAACATCCTTTGACTATCATGTGAAGTAATTTGGAATGTAACAACTTAACAGATGAATAGTTTTCATCAAGCACAGGGGTAGGAATGTCATCAGGTAGCATGGGAAGCCTAAAGCACAAGCTTCTCCACTGTATCTACTGGTGCTTCTACCAACGTATTTGAAAAGTGTTGTGAATTATGATTTCCTTTGTTACATTCTCATAAAACTTGATGAAAATGTTATAACCTTGGTACATGGAAGATAGAGTAACCTAAATCTATATTCCACATTGTTTGGGTATAGAATAAACTATCCCTTATCTTTTTCGGTGTAAGAATTATACTTTTTGTGTCCATATAACAACATTAGCTTTTATGGTAAGATTCTATATTAGGATAGAACTCTGCTCCCAGGGAAATGCTGCCTCAATTATTTGAATATGTCTCAAAGCTCCATTTCAATCTATTTTTTCCTTTGCTTGTTGTTTCCTTGCTGTTTCTACTAGAAAAAGGTAAGATTATGTGTTCTTCTTACTCCCTTAGAGGTCTGAAGCACTTTAAATGTGCTGCCCTTAGTATGCTTTGCTAGATAGAATTGTATTGCAGCAGGTGAGTTGCTCACATCATCTTAACCAAGGAAACAGACAGCTCTCCCTCTGTGGATTCTGAGTACATTTTGGAATGATAAGAAAGGGTTCTGAATGGAAAGGCTTAGCTCATTTTTACACACTCTGCAACAATACTGTGAATAGGGCATTGTGCCATTTGCCTATCTAAGAATGTATGAACTTCTGTGAACAGGAGAAGTAAGAATCATGGGATTATTGAAAAATAGATGTGCACAGAGTGAGAAAATTGGTGACACAGTATCTTATCTTGTTATTTTACCCTGTGTGGATGCTCAAACAGGTAACATTCTTGCCCAGCATCTCTGTATTTTTCTGAATCTGTGAGTTTACCATTTAAGCAGGGACAGATACAGATACATAGTATCCATCTTATCTTCAAGATTCCTTTAAAATACAGGGAAATAAGGAATGTTGAAGGTAAGCTAAAATGCAAAATAGAGTAAATTGAACAGGAATGTTTTATAATATATCACAAAGCACATAGCGGCAATTCAGATTTATTTGAAGAAGATTAATTTGCCACTAATGAGCTTAGGGGGCACGGGAAATATTCTTGCCTTTTTGATTTGTCTAAGGAAGCAAGGTGGACAAGTACTAGATAAACTAGAATTCAATCCTATTAGACTGTTTTCTGAGGATAATATGTCTGACTTTAGTAACTATAGGGGGACAAATATAGTAACTAAGGCTCATAGTCATTTTTTTTCATTTAATCAACTATTGCAAAACAATTTGTATCATGTTCACATCTCTTACATGATTCATAGATACAAACTATCTATTGGCAGCATTCTTAAAATAAATCTTACTCAGGAAATGCTTCCCCATGACTAGTGACACATTAGGTTTGCCTTTCACATCACTGTCTTTATTTAAGAAAGTACAGACACCTGTGGCAAAGTGGTCATTGAACTGATGTGTATTTAGGAGCCTGGGTTTGTGTACTGTACAGCTCTGCCACCTTCTGGCTCCATGATTATATATATCATTCAAAATTTATCCTTTATTTTTTACATATACATATGTACACACAATTATTATTTGATGAATACTATATATTATTGTACATTATATAACTCATATATTGATAGAAAAAATAGTGTAATATGTTTGACAATATTTTATAATCTACTAAATAGACCTTTACACTAGTCCTTGTGACAACAGGTAGCCTAAAACTAAAATACAGACAAAATCATATTTATTGGGAACTTTCTTTTCTTCAACTTTTTTGGTTTTCTATTAGATTTATTTATTTAATGTATGTGTGTGTGTGTGTGTGTGTGTGTGTGTGTGTGTACACATGTCTCAAGATGTATGTAGAGGTCAGAGGATAACATGCAAGAAACAATTGTCTCCCTTCAGCATATGTCTCCTGGGGTCTCATTCAGGCATCAGGCTTGGTGGTAAATATCTTTATCCATTAAGCCATCTCATAAACTTATCTGGCATTTTTATAATTATCTCCTTATGTATGTGTACATCTCATACAAGTTTATGCAGTGTCTGACTTAGAACATTCTGCATGATGTTGGATTTTAATAGGCTCTGATATTGTGTTAATGTACATCGATACCTTAGATTTGATTTTCTATTTTTAAATCCTGATCAATAACAAGTTTCTTTCATAAAAGACTGTGTTTCTTATTTCCTTGAAACATATGAAACTTGTCAATGCTGAACATCCTTTCCTAGTGGCAATAAACAGCTAGAGAAGAACAGCAGTATTTTAAGTATTTTTTGTTATTTTTGGTGATCTTGATGCTCTGGCATCTTGGCCTTTACTGGGGAGAAAGTAGCCTTACAAAGGCTATCCAAAATTTAGGCAACTCTCAAGTTTAGATTCAAAGATAGTACAATTTCTATGAGAAAACTCACCAATGCATATGTCTGAGAAGAAAATGTCAATTCCCTGCAATCATCAAATGACAAAGTACCAACCTGAGACATACCATCCTTCATCATCTTTCCTACAGAGCACAGTGAAGACTTTCCTCTTGCATTCCCTGGGTCTTCCTGCATCACCACTGAACTTAGTGCTTCCATATGAGACCTTTCAAGGGATGCAATATGACTCATATGTAGTGACTATGAGTAAAAAAATAACTTTTCAGTGTAAATTAACACCTGTAATCTTGATTAAACCATGTTTCAACAATAACCTACAAATAAAGGTTTCCCACAATGATTCAAATGCTTTTTACTAAGTACTAGCAAATATAATCAACACAGCCAAGTTGGATTTGTACACAAGGTGGACAATGGTACAGGTGAGAATTCTGTAGCACTCTGCAAGACTGTTCACAAGTGCAATGTGAAGGGTTGTACACAGAGTCAGAGAAGGCTTCTGAGAGAAGCTGATAAGCCCAAGGTGTAAAAACAGTAGTCAAGGTACTGCTTGTTCTAGTTTCCTTTCTGTTGTTGTGAGAAAGAATTCTGATTAAAAGCAACTCCAGGAAGAAAATTATTTTGTTTCAGCATACAGCTTACATTCCACAACTGAGGGAAGCCATAGTAGGAACCCAAGCAAGAACTTGAAGGAGAAATCATGGAATAAGACTGCTTACTGGAACATTCACAGGCTCATGCTTAGCTAGCGTTCTTATGACCAACTGCCCAGGGGATGATGCTGTCCACAGTGAGCTGGGCCTTCCTACATCAACTAACGGTGAAGATAATCTCCTCATAGACATGAATACAGGGCAATTTGTGATCTAGGCAGTTCATCAATTGAAGCATCTTCTCTCATATCACTCTAGGCTGTGCCAAGTTGGCAACTAGGGCTAACCAGCAACTGCCTGAGGTGAGGGAAAGCTACTTTTAGAATGAAAGCTAGAATATGTTCTAGTCAAGAAAAATATAAAACTGACTTGTCTGGATCTTAGGTCTGTGAGGTTTGAGAGGGAGATGGGGATAGTCTTATAAACATTGGGAGGTCAAATGTTATGCAGGTTAAAGCACAGACTGCACGTACTGGGACTGGATTTGAACCCTACCTCCCTAGTTTCAGGCTCATTGATCATAGAAAGCTATGTAGCATTTTGGTGTCTGGTTTGCATCAGAGAAATGAAGATATATAAGTTTTCATGAATATTAATGCATTTAAGAAACAGAAAATTGGTACTTTACTACCTCTTGCTATTTGTATTTATACTATTATTACAATTACTACTACTAATTTAAATGCTGAGTACTGACATAAACTCTTGCATATGCTAGGTATATGTTCTATCACTGAGCAATATCCACAGCTCTTGATATTATTAATCTAGAACTATGTGTATGTTTGCCAAAAATTTGTGTTTCATTCTAAAGGTGACCAGGAGGCCCTGGGATATTTTCACATAACAGATTTTTTTTGCAGGAGGAGATTTCCATCTTAGGAATAAACTTATCTGTGGCAATATTTTGTTTGTGCTCTAACAAAGGAAGCTTGCCTAGAGATCAGATTGCAAAGCTAGCCACTAGAGTCCAGACAGTGATGGCACACACCTTTAATCCCAGCACTTGGGATCTCATGTCTTTGATCCCAGTACTTGGTAGGCACATGCCTTTAATCCCAGCACTTGGGAGGAGGAAACAGGAAATGATATGACTGGGTGGAGAGAGGAACTGATAAGGTGGGTTAGAGATAGGATCTCAGTCCTTTTAGCCTGAGGATTTGTTAGAGGTAAGAAGTCTTTCTAAAGCCGGGCGGTGGTGGTGCATACCTTTAATCCCAGCACTCAGGGGGCAGAACCAGGTGGATCTCTGTGAGTTCAAGGCCAGCCTGGTCTACAGAGCGAGATCCAGGACAGGCACCAAAACTACACAGAGAAACGCTGTCTTGAAAAAAAAAAAGTCTTTCTAGTGGCTGGCTACCCTGCTTCTCTGATCTTTCAGCTTTCACCCTGATATCTGACTCTGGGTTTTTATTATTAAGACCAATTACAATTTGTGCTACACTTAATCACACCAGGCACAGTGTGGAAAGGTGCTGGGAGAATTATTGAGATAGATTTGGGGCTGTCAGTAGCTGTCCAGGAAGGGAGGACTGTGGACTGGTGTCAAGACCTTGCCATGGAGAGAGGAACTACAGGAGAGGTAGTAAGAAGGATGATGGGAAAAGAGTCATCAGGCTTTTGCACTGGATTTACTGTGGAAATTGTGGGAGAAATGCTGCCTTGGGAGGCAGTAAATAATCTGCAAAGAATGAGCATGCCTACAAGACAATTCTTTATTGCTATAAGCATCACTCTGGATTAACAGCTTTGTAAATCATGGATCATGTTCCTTCAAGAGTCTGGAGATGTGGAATGTGAATACTAACCCTTGGCAATGCTTACACCTGCATAGGAATTTTGGAAAGTATTTGGAAGAGACTTACCCTTTGGCTAGAGAATATATAAAAACAAAGAAGAAAGGAAATGTTATGCTTTCAGTAACTGACAAATATCAACAACATATAGACTTATGGACCATTAGAAGTATCTATTGTGCTGGATACAAGACTAATCAACTTGATGTTTGATATGTAAAGTGACTAATCTCAATTTAATTTGACCCAATCTTCTCATTTTCAATGAAGACTCTCCTAGGATTCTAAATTGTTAAGGTGTGGCTTTCTCAGAGTTTTCTATCACACAGTTGCAGAGTTAGTACCAAATCCACAAACATCAGTGAAGTGGCTCCCAAATTAGTCTGCTAATATTGTCTCCTCTCTTCATTGTTACTAATTTTATTTATGACCTTCAATTCATCCTTCCTCAAACACCCAATGAACATCAAAAAATGGAAGTAATATGCAATTTAAAAAATTTGCTGATGTTATTTCTATCAGGAGGCTGTACTAAAACTGCTTGCTTCCATAAAAGAAAAGGAATAGAGATCATTCAAAAACACACAGCAAGCCTAGTTCTTGCACACAGGTAAGAAAACATGTATAACAACCATAGACTCTCCTGTTTCAATTCCCTTAGCATTTACATTGGGTTAGCTGGATTATGACCCCCTTCCCCACCTGCAACATGTGCACATGTGAGGGCACACAGAAGCATGCACACACACACACACACACACACACACACACACACACACACACAGGGATCTCAATTTCTCTTCCAGAAATGCTAAGAGATGGGACCTCAACAGAATTCCCTGCATAAGTGTTTGTGTGACTTGGCTATTCCCCAAGTTACTGTTAAACAACTATCACTCTCATACTTCTACCTGCAATCCACTCTCTGCTGCCTGATTCACCCAGCTGTCTAATACATCATCAGCTCTCAGAATAACAGCAACTGTCCCTGCTCTTCTATTTATGTCACTGGGAAACCCTTCACCTTTTTTCATCAGCATACATTTCAAAAACAATTAACCCAATCACACTTAGGAAACTCATTTAGAGGCATCTTGTTGCTGTTGTTGATGTTGGCCAGGATTAACAGGTGTAGATGGTAGTACAGAAGACCTCACTAAGGTTGATTGAGCAAATCCTGGCACTCTTATCCTTAGAAACCCTGTACTGAAGGTCTAAATTCTGCTCAGTTTGGACAATTTATGGGTAATTAATACAGCCTTCATTTCACAGTTGCCAACCTTCTTTGGAATGATGAGTGTCTCTATGGGCATTCTAAGGCAAGAGGTTGACCTGTGTAGCATCTGGAATGAGTAAGAGATTTTGTAATGTAATGATTCTGGATACTGATTCTGGAATCATCCACAAGATCCTCACTACCACTGGATGTCAAGGACAGTTATTAGCTTAAGTAGTGAATAACTACAACTAAGAACACACTGTTCCAATTCAGCTCTGCATCTTTCACACTTCTGTGACATTGCTTTCCAAATTACTTCTGGACTGCTCTCTAATCTTACATTGCCAAATAGAAAATATCTAAATAGAAAAAGACGATTGTAAATGTCTTATAAATGGTTATTAAAATCCTCCTCAAAGGCTGTCTTGTTTGTTAGTGAAAAATAATGGCAGGGCTTATTTTATTTTTCCTAAATGCAGTTTCTTGAACTTGAAGTGATATGTGTTTGGGGTTGGAGAGGTAGAGGGTTTAGGGGACTGCTAAGAGTGACTGAATACTAATTGGAATGCTAAGCAACTGTAAACACACAGAAGATGCCAGTGCATGGCAACAAAGAGGGAATGTTTACAGAACAGGAGGCAGGGTCACTCCAAGGAGGCACATTTCCCCAAACACACAGAAGCCTGTAGAGAAGACCTAGGTCAGCTTGTTTGTTTTTGTTCTGTGGCTGTCATGTTTGTTTTTATTTAAACTCAACTAATTTGCAAATTCTACAAAGAGGTTCAGGACAAAAATAAGTATTTTAGTACTGCATATAAAATGTGAACATCAGAAGGATGAAGAAAGATAATCTAATAAGGCATGAACCCCTTGGCTGTGGAAACCTTTCATTAAATTAACAATTCTTCTGCCATTTCTCCTAACAGAAAATACAAAAGTATACATTGATTCTTCACCATCATCAACATCATTACTACCATCAGTCATCACCATCATTGTCTCCCCAGTAGGAAGAAATACATTGTAGTATTTCATTTTCTGATAACCAAAACCATTTCCAAATGGGTATCATCTTCCTCCATATGCATAGGGGAAACTGAAGCACTACCATTGTCAGTGAGTTGACCAAGTTGGGTTATTATGGGAAGTGAAAAAAATGCATGTTTACTATATTTTTATAATTTTCTAACCCCTGCTTTTTAAACAAAAGAATTTATCTTATTAACTTCATAAACAAATTACTTTTAACCTGTTAGCAAAACTTTATACTTCCAGGTCAAAATTGAATCAAAGAATTCTTGCACCTTTTTTATTGCACATGCTTTACTTTCACAGCTAGATTCCTAATTCTCAAAGATATGGGGGAAGATAAACTGAGAAAAACTATTCATTTGATTTTGCTTAATTTTCACACACATTTCTCAGAATGAGAAAAGTCTATAGTACATATGAAGGTAGTATGCAACTTTGGAATTAGCAGGTAACCACACAAAAAGGAAATAGAGATATATTAGCAATATATGAATTTTCTTCTTTAATTAGGGTAGTTTCTCAAAAGACATAACATGGACAGCAATAAAAAAACTATGCTGAAAACAGATACTTAGACCAGCGATTGAAGATACTAGCTGTTAAGCATCTGGAGAGCAAGGCTCCTGACTCCACAAGCAGAAGTTTCAGCTGTGGCATTTAAGGTGTACCAGGGGAGAGATGAGAAAGCCTGAGAACAGAATTGCCAAGTGCTGGCATGTGCTGTCCAACTGGCTCTGGAAAGCCACTGGGTCCCAAAGAAAGGCCACAAGGGCTAGTGCATGCCCTGCCAGGCCATCAATTGAGCCTTGTTGAAAGTGCCACCTAGAGAGACAACTGGTCAGCTGACTGCACCCAGGCCCTGAGTGGCATGGGGACAAATAAACACCTCCAGCAGACCTAGGCTTGGCCACAGGCTCACTCACAGGAAACCCAGAATGCAGCACAGAAGTGATCCATTTCTTTCCTTCTGGACACCGGAGCCACTAACCCAGTCCTGGGAGTTTTGGGGTCTCACCTCTCCTCATTTCCCTATTGCCGGGGTAGGGAGGACAGCCTTACCCACCTCACCAGAATTAATTGCACTTTCAGGGTTGTATAATGGGAAGAAGATTTTCCAGCTAAGATATGAGCTTTCGTTTCATTGTTCTTTCCATGTGCCTCACTCCAGACCTGTCACCAGTGCTTCTCCTCCTCATGCACATAGACAGTGCTCTGATCTCTTCTTTGTCCCTAATTCCAAAGAAATAAGTTCTCATACACCATAAGCTTTTCTCATCCCAGTTCCCTCTTCCAATTAACTCAGCTAATGGCTGCTTTGGACCACCACAGAACTAGAGACCAGAGATCATCAAGTAAGAAACTATAACAGCTAAAAGGTATTTACACCCCCAGATCCAAAAGTGTCTGGGATCTACAAAAATAGACTTTAATATAACCATCTATTACTGTTAAATACTCTCAACAATTGATCCCCTGTGTCTCCTGGATGCTAAACTAGTAAAGGAAACAGGTGTCCTAAAATAATTTGTCTCTGATAAAGCTTAAAAACATGCTCCAATCTCTCTGTCTTTCTCATTAACACTAACCAATACAAGCAGAGTACTAAGCACTACAATGGTCACCAATTTTCCTATGGCTGTTTCTTAACATGTTCAAAAATTTTCCCAAGCTCCAGAAACCAGCTTAAATCCATCTGGACAGATTGGATCTACTTCAGGCTTTTTATGTCTCACCAGCATCCTGTCATATACAAAAGCGGCCAGAGTGCCAAGCCAAGAGGGATGGAAGGCTCCAGGGCAGCAGAACAGCCCACCACCCCAGGACACCTGTCTACCTCAGAAGGCCCCCTTCCCAACCCCTGCCCCAAGAGCCAACCAACACCCACCAAGTCAGCTGGAAGCAGTTTTTCCAGGAGAAACGATGCCCCTATTCCTATTCACTTGCTTTTTTTTTTAATAAGCCAAAAGTCTGGAATGTTATAATCCTGCCCTCACTCCTGCACATGTGCAGCTTGGAGTCCTACATCTTTTTTTTTTTTTTTTTTTTTTGGTTTTTCGAGACAGGGTTTCTCTGTGTAGCTTTGTGCCTTTCCTGGAACTCACTTGGTAGCCCAGGCTGGCCTCGAACTCACAGAGATCCGCCTGGCTCTGCCTCCCGAGTGCTGGGATTAAAGGCGTGTGCCACCACCGCCCGGCGGAGTCTTACATCTTATATCATCAGTGGGCGCTGGTGACTACGTACATGCGGCATGGTCACAATCTGCTCCTTAAAAAGCCAGACAAGGACCCCCACCATCTCTCTCTGTTCCCTGCTCTGCTCTGATCCTGCCATCTTTCTCTCTCTCCAGGCCCGGGTCTCCTCTCTCCTATCCCTCCTTCCTTTCAATAAAGCTCTCTGTAACTATGGTGGTCATGGTCGTGGATCATGACTTTTCCACTGGTAACCAGCGTTGCCACCAGTGCCGATTATCTTCCTTTCAATATGGCTTTCATTTGTTTATATTAAATGGTTTTAAACTATAAAAAAAATTGTTTTTCTTTTTATTTATTCCTCTCTCATACAAACACCTCTACCAAAGCCTCTCCTCCCTCCACTCTTCCCAGCTCCCACACATCTCTTCACCAGATCCACTGCTCCTTCAGAAAACAGCAGGACTCCCAAGGATATGGCATAACATGATGTAATAATACTAGGCGCAAACTCATACATCAAGGCTGGATGAGGCAACCCAGTAAGAGGAAAAGCGTCCCATGAGCAGGCAAAAAGAGTCAGAGACATTCCCCACTTCCACTGTCAGGAGTCCTACAAAGCTCATTTCAAATGATTCCACCTATAACTGCATCTTGACAAAAAGCCACTCAACAAGAATAATTGAAGAGAAAATGAGATTCTTGGAACAGAATGAACTAAATAGATTCTGTCAAGAATTTGAAGTATCAGCATGTATGCTTTATGGATACTTGGAACAGGAGTAGAGACTACTGCTGTTGTTTGTGGTTCTCAGTTAATCTCCACTCAGTTCAGCGGCAGATGCTGTTATTAAATTCTGGTCTATGTCCTTCTAGTCACTGAAAGAGCAGTCTTCATGTCTCCAACTGTAGCTGTAAATTTATGTTCCTCCCCAATTCCCTATTTCACATCTTTGATATTTGATATATGCCACTTGTATTTGTTTGTTGCTATGTTTTTTCTGGAATAGTCATTCCTTTTCCTTTATGCAATATTCTTTTCTGCCCCTGGAAATGTCTTTGCTCTGAAGTTTATGTTTGTGATATTTTCATTCAATGCATATGTTCATTTGGTTGTTGTTCTTAGGATGCATGTTTAGTCAATCTTTTTCACGTCTGTGTCAGAGTATTTTAAATGGGGTTATTTTTATAAAGCATATATGTGTTGTGGGATATTTGTACATTATGTGAAGATGTATTGACGTGACGCTTGTAATAAAAAGTTGAATGGCCAATAATAACAAGGCAGGAGGTATAGTGGGATTTCTAGGAAGAGAAAGGAAGACAAGGAGGAATCTAGGCATGCAGCAGATACCAGGTAACATGAAGAGGAAACAGGAGGTACAAGATGGAAGAGAGATAACATCATGTGATAGAACATAGAATAATATAAATGGATTAATTTAAGTTATAAGAGCTAGTTAGGAACAAGCCTAAGCTATGGATCAAGCTTTCATAAATAGTAAGAAGTCCCCATGCCATTATTTGGGGAGCTGACTGGTAGGACAGAAAAAGACTCCTCATATATATGTCATGTGGAGGCTCAAATATCTACATAGGGCCTAAGAAACCACTCTTTTGGGTAGGCTAAGAGGCCCTACTATACAAGGGACCACTTGAGCAGCTGGCACTGGGTGCAAACTCCTGCTTCAGGCAGATACAATAATTCCCAGTACTAGAGTGGGTAAATTCAGCTCTGAGGCTGCATACTTACTGATATAAAACTAGGCTCTCAAGGAACCAAGGAGGGGAGATCCAGCTGCCAGCATGCTATATGGTAAGCAGAGCCATCAAATAGTAGCCTAGAAGATTAAGATTTGGCTCACATGGTCAAAGGAGGCAGCAGACTCCCCCTGCCCCCAACCCCCCCAAAAAAGCTAGGTCCAGGCCAATAAAAACTCGAACAGGTTACAGTGTGTTCGAAAATGTACTTATATGCTAAATAAAGGAAAAGAAAATGGATATAGACAGACATAGAAAAGGATAATCTAAAAAATAGTAAAGCCTTTAAAGAAAGAGGACAGTAATACAAAAAGAGTAAGCCATGTAAGGATGGAAAATAAACAGGACATCTGGATCCTATATGGTATTTTGTTGACTTTAATTTTTTTAAATGCTAATGGACAAAAAAAATAGCTGTTGAGAGACATTTAATTATGGAAATTGCTAAATTGAACCAATCTATATATTTTATGGATATAAGACTCACTTCAGGATGGAATTAAATTAAATCAAAATATAAGCTGCATTGGGGGAGTCATTATGCCTTTGTTTCCATAGGAAGAAAAAGTAATGGTGTTATTTAAAATTAACAAAGATCAGATTTGGTCAAGGGAGACTGATGGCTGCCAACATGAGGAAAAAGTCAAGAAAGACTACAAGACAAGTGATGTATATGCTGATGCCTTAACATGAGAACAGCCTGAGACTGGATAAGACATGAAAAATCTTGTCAGCTAAAGAGTCCTCATGACTTATTATTACATGCCATCTTTTTATATTGCATAGATAGAGGTTTGGATATATAGTCCAAATATTCTTATAAGATTGACAGATACCTTATGTATTCAAACACACACAACAACAACAAAAAATCTCTGGCAGTGGGATCAGGATCCATTCCTGGTGCATGAATGGACTTTCTTGAGTCCAGTGCCTATGGTGGGACACCTTACACAGCCTTGATGCAGGGGGAGGGGCTTGGACCTGCCTCATCTGAAAGTACCAGGCTCTGCTGACTCCCCATGGGAGGCCTTGCATTGGAGGAGGTGGGACTGGGAGGTGGGTTGCAGAGGAAGGCTGGTGGATGGGAGGAGGGAGGAGAAGAGGATCTGTGGTTGGTATATAAAATGAATAGAAAACTTCTTAAAAGAAGACCAGACACAAATAAAGACAAGTAGCCCAGGTAATAAAACCTCTCAGAGTGCCTCTGTTGCAGTTTCCTCAAAATTCTTCATCCACAGTATCTTAAAAGCTGCTAATTGATATGGTCCAGCCTCATACACTACTCCATCCAGGACTTTAGTTAAGCCCCGCACTTTCCCATTACACAGAAACTGAACAAGAAATGATACAGTTAGCTCTCCCAGGAATTGATCATTATCTCAGTTTTCTCAGGGTCCTCTGAAGATATCATCACCCTCAGACAATAGGAAGCAGTCTAGAGAATGGGACTCCTATATTTCCAAGAGGTAGGGTGGGTGATTTTTAGTCATTTGTTGGGTTATGCTAATCACTTAGTCAGGGTGGTTATAAGTTGTTATTGGTCATGGTCCAGAAAAAAGCTAAACAAAAGAGATTTAATTCAGGGATCTCTTTCTGAAGGGAAAAATGGGGATATAGAATAATGTGAGTCCACTTTTGAACAAATATTAGTCTCAAATATTTTACATTGGCATGGATTTTTGTGTATTGACACAAAGTTATTTTTCTTTACACACATATATATGTGTGTGTGTGTGTGTGTGTGTGTGTGTGTGTGTGTGTGTGTGTGCAAGTGCTGTGGGATGGTCTGTATGTCAAATGCTCTGATTGGTCAATAAATAAAACACTGATTGGCCAGTGGCCAGGCAGGAAGTATAGGCAGGACTAACAGAAAGGAGAATTGAGAGAACAGGAAGCTGAGTGAGACACTGCCAGCTGCCACCATGACAAGCAGCATGTGAAGATGCCGGTAAGCCATGAGCCATATGGCAAGGTATAGATTTATAGAAATGGATTAATTTAAGATATAAGAACAGTTAGCAAGAAGCCTGCCATGGCCATACAGTTTGTAAGTAATATAAGTCTCTGTGTTTACTTGGTTGGGTCTGAGCGGCTGTGATTTGTCTTGATTGTGGGCGAGGCAAGAAAACTCTAGCAACATGTGTGTGTGTGATGTGTGTATGTGTGTATGTATGTGTGTGTGTGTGTGTGTGTGTGTGTTTCTACTCTTGTTTAAGGTATTATACCTATGCAGATGGTTTTAAAATGTAAAGTTTTAGTTGTTGAAATCTACTTAGGACAATACAGAAATACAAACCAATAGTTAGTCATCTATAACAACCAAAATAATAGTCATGTTAAGTACATTATCAAGATCAAGCAGATATATTTTAAATAGATAGATGGTCTTCAGATACTTCAAAGACCTTCAGAATATGGTATTTAAATGATTTAATAACATAGAGCTTTTCATGACAGTGAGAAACATCTCTTCTTGGCGTCACCAATTTACTTCAAATAACGATGATGGACATCAAATAACCACCATATGAAGTGTTTTTTCTATGTGGAAAAGGTAGCCAATGGGCAAGAAACTGCCTTTGCCTCAACTATTCACAATATTCTGTCCAAATTAGACAAGAAGGATACAAAAGAAGAAGATTGCAAAACTTTGCCAAGACGAGGTAGGACAGTTCTTCAAAATTCCTCCTTCACAAAAAATTCTTTCAGATATTAAAGTGAAAAATCTATGGAGTCTGCTTAAAGGGCAAAGGGATTTATTAAGACAGCAAAAATCACAAGACAGAACAGAAGAATTGTCATAGGGTCCTGGAAAAAAAAATGAGGCATGGTCCCACATTGTTCTTCGGCCTGGAGATTGTCCCACCATCCAAGTCCCATGACGGAACAAAGAGAGTTGGCCTTTGTGCATCTCAGGCCTTAAGGGTAGCCCTGACCCATGCCCTGGAGGCAGGTACTTAGGGAAGTTACCTGCTACATCTCTTGGGGTGGTGCTTCAAGGTCATAGATGGAACAGCTATCCACTAGAAGATATTTTAGGCCTGTAGGCTGAAGATTGATGCCCCAACATTGCAGAGGAACCTTGGATGATTATTCAAACAATGAACTGTCTTTTTTATTTCTGTAGATTTGAAAGTTGTTTGCTCTGCACTTCCTGTTTATTCAGGCAATATTATGTCCTTCTCAGGTCTCTGATAGAATTGAAGACTAGATAGTCACAGTTCAAGTTTTTCTTGTTTCTAATTTTAGAAAAGAAACTCACAAAAGAGGTATAAAGTATATAAGGTTGAGGGACATAAAAGCTTAAATTGTTTAAGAAAGTGCTTTAAGGTCTAAAAAAGATAGTTTTAGGATAGTAATAAAAGTTATGAAAGAAAATGGTTTGGGTATAAAACTTAAAATTTGTCAAGGTAAGATAGACAATAGAGTATTTCCTCTAAATATGCCAAATAAAAATGGACTGGACACTGTTATTGTAATTCTTACTTGATAATTGTTCTTATTGTACATAGTTTTACTATGATAGATTTCAAAACATTTCCTTTTCAGTTAGATAAAAATGGGAAAATGTTGTGGGATATTTGTACACTGTGTGGAGAGGAGATGTATTGCTGTGATTATTGTAATAAAAACCTGAATGGCCAAGAGCTGGGCAGGAGGTATAGATGGGATTTATAGGGAAAGAAAGGAATCTAGACAATGAGAATACATCAGTTGATGTGGAGAGGAAATAGGAGGTGTAAGATGAAAGAGAAGTAAAGACATGTGATATAGATTAATATAAATGGGTTAATTTAAGTTATAAGAGCTAGTTAGAAACAAGCCTGAGATAGAGGCTGAACTTTCATATTTATGAAATTGTGTGTCATTATTTGGGAGCTGGCTGGCAGGACAGAAAAAGACTTGCTACATATATAAGGTCATTTTTAACTCACACAAATGGTATTTCTTCTTAGGTGTATATTTAGAGAATTTACACTTGATGCAATTTTTGTTACACTTCTTTTCCTGTTTATTGTCATTATTGCTTTTGAGTTTCTATTATCCTTCCTCTGGTCAATTACATAAGCACTTTTAGAATTCAGCTTTAGCTAAATATTTTTGTCTATGATTGCCCTCATTATTCACACATGTATGTATATATACATATATGTATATGAATAACACATAAACATATTTAAATATGTGTGTGTAACCCATCACATTCTACTAGTACATTTGAGATTCAATGAAGTATAGAAACCCTCACAACTTACATCCCTCTCCCGGTCCCTGAGTAGCATAATTTCTTAAATTTTCTCCACCTATACCACAACTCCTCCATGATAGTTTGATTGCTGTTTCACCTATCAATGTAAACCATTACAATGGTAAAGGGAAGTCCAATGCAGTTACTGACATTTTTGCTTGCCCATTCTTGCTCATTCATTCTCCTTTCTGTTCTGTTTAGATAGTATCTTTAAGTCAATCTTACAGAGCATGTCTTTGCAGACAAACTCTATTTATGGCCTTCTCTCTGAACATTGCTGGAGCTGCCCTCTGAGCCTGCATGTTATTTTATTCAACGTGGCTTTCTGGGTTTATGCATTCTTTCATTTAGCACCCAAGTCAAAGCTTCCTGTTCATTCATTGGTTTTATGTGTGCTTGTAATTGCTTGCTGAAGCATTTTTATGGTGAGTTATTTAAAGTCTTCCCAGACAGACCCAGCATATTTGTCATTTTGGCATTAACATCTACTGATCATGTTTCTTTTTTTAATTTAGTTTGAGATCTTTCTTATTCTTAATATAACAAATGATTTTCTTTTGAAAATAAAGCATTCATTCTTTCCTGACACTCTGTATCTTATCTAGTCCTGGTGTTTTCTCTAGCTTTCTGTGATTCTAACACTTCTTTGGGTGAGGATTTAAGTGTGATCTCCTTATTACAGATAGGTACAGAAGTCTAAGACCCTATGTCAGATTCCACCAATACTCAGGAGCTTCCCTTCTCCTTACTACTTTGAAGTGGGTCATAATTCCATTACAGAATAGTGCCGAGGACCATTTTAAGAGCCATGCCACATTGCCTGCCTGAGTTAAGTTTCTGTTGTCCAGTATTGAGCCACTAACCAGAAACTTTTGACATGTCTGGGCAAGTCCTGAATTATTAGAAAATAACTTAACATTTCCTTATCTTTCTGCTACAATGACCATTAGTAACAGTGTTTTGTGGTTAGGTTGCTTGGTTGGGTTGCTTGGCAACTCAACAGTCCCCTGATCTTTTCCCAAAGAAAGTTTCCTGGTCTGCTTCTATAAAACCCACCTGAGAAAAATAAAATTTTGCAGCTTGATCAGAATACTGTCTTGCTGTCAAGTCTTTGTGTCTCTTGTCCCTTCATTCGCCATTCCCCCTTCTAGGGTCTCTGCTGAAGATCCCGCTGGCCGGAACAGAATGGCAGAGATGAATGTCCAAGCTCCACACTTGCCTGTCTTGGAAAGCTCCCCCACAGGTGGGAGGTTATGACTCCCACTGGGTATTTGCTAACGTGTGTGTTGGCAAGCACAGGCTTTTTGTGGTATCTAAATGTAGAATATAGATTATGGTTTATTACATTTCAAATGTACATAGGAGACAAAATAAATTGATGGGGAATTCAGTTATGGGATGTTGCCCCTTAGGTCACATTGCCTAAAACTGCTGTCAAGTTCTTTCTCGTTCTTCTTGGTCCAGGGGGTCTTTCTTCTATGTTCCATTCAAGTTGTTTTCCTTTTCATTTTCCCCATTTTCCTTCTTCTCTTCAACTCTCAAACTTATTAAAAGTTGGAGGTCACCCAGGATTAGGGTCAACACACACCACACAAATTTAAAAAAATGCAATAAAAAAGGCAGGAACTTTTCACGGAGAGAGAAGCAAACTGCAAGGTATAAGTATTGATATATTTACCTCCGGGACAACCCTACATGGAAAAGAGAATCCACGGTGTGGTTTAGCTGAGGGACCTGAAGCACTGGGGGAAATGCCAATGAAGGGAAGAACACAGAAAACTCGAGGGCAGGTAGAGTCCAACACTTGCAAAGAAGGAAGATGCAGAGGATGGTTGCTGGGGAGAGTAGCTGAAAAGGGTGACTGGACCAGAACCATCTTGCATCCTACGCATCAAACGCATATGTCAGTTTATCTCTGAATTATTAAACAGAAGATTTAGAAACAGTTATCTGCTTTTATCTTCTACCCCTAGTTTTCCGACTCCAGTCCTTGGTAGACAGGGTGAGAGAAAAGAAATGACAGGAGAGATGAGCACGGACATTTGACCTTTGAGGACAGCATTTCTAGTGGAGGTGGACAGTCTGCATTACATTTTTCCTATGCGGAAGTTTGCTGAATCGATGAGGCACTTAGGGAGTCTCTGTAGTGACTGACAGCCTTGGTGGACTCTTTCCCTTCCAGAGCCTGCCTTCCTCTTCCATTGGGATATCACAGCTCAAGTGTCCTCTCTCCTTTCGGGAATGATGATGCAGCCTCAGCACCCCTTTAGACACCACTATTCTCACTCTAGTGGTTTTCTAAATCTCTTTGTCTCCTGCCTTTTATGCAAGGACTCTGAAGAATGGTCTGTTCTGCATCTTGATTTTATGTCTTTTTATTACCCCGTGCCGCAGTCTTAAAAACTCTTTGTCTTTAACATTTCCTGAACAATCTGCAAATATTAGCTAACCAATTCATACCTCAACCCCAGGAGTTTGGGTCAGTAAGATTATTTCTGCTTCACAGATGAGCAGGCAGCATGGGCAAGGTGAAGGGATTTGCTTGTGTCTGCAGAACAGAGCTGTGAACGAGTGTGTCCTTTAGAAAAAAATCACAAATTCTGACTGCCTGCCATCCTGCTGCTCTGTTCTTGAGAAGCAATCGGTAGAGGAAAGGTCTAGGAGGGTCAGGGAAATTCAAGGAACCATGTCATGTCCTTGGACAAGACAGATTACTTTCTGAAGTGAAATTCCTCATGTATATGTTTATGTTTATGGGATTGTCTCTTGCCTTCTGAGTGGCAGGAGAGATATATTGTCACAATAATAAAATTACTGACTCATAATATGCCTTTAGTAATAAAGTATGTGTCTGGAAAATAGAAACTGCTAGACTATAGTGCTAGCCATTGGGAAGCTGAGGCAAGATGATGTCACAAAGTCAAGGCTAACCTCACTATGGAGTGGCTTCCAAGCAGTCCAAGGCTGCAGAGTTAGTCACAGCCATAAACAAATGGACAAATAAACAAAAAAAAAATAAGAGAAGAGGGAAGAAAGAAATTAAAAATTGAGAGATTGGGATACAGCATACTTCATTAAGTGTGTGCCTTGTAAGCATTAGGGCTTGTCTTTGATGTCAAGAAATAAAAAAAAAAAAAAAAAAAAAACTGGATGCAGTTTCTGACATTTCTCACAGTCTCCCCACAAACTCCATGGTCTTCTGACTCTTATAATCTTTCTTTTTCTCCTTTTTCAATGGTCTCTAAGCCTTGGGTGCAGGAGCTGTTTTCTAGATGGATCCCGTGGGACTGGACTCCACAACTCTGCGTTTTTATGGGTTGTGGTTTCTGTAATCATCTCCATTTGTTGCAAAGAGAAGTATTCCTGATGACAGGTGATGGCTACAGTTATCTGTGGTTACAAGGATAAATATTTAGAAGACAGTAAGGAATTAGGATGGTTAAGTAAAGAAGGTAAACCTATAAAGTCACACCAACCTGACTGCCTAGACAGGAGCTGAACAAGCACAATAGCAATACTCATGCTAAAATGGATGGGGGAAAGACAACAAGGCCTCAGTCCTACACAAAGAATGACAGGCGATTAAAAAATTCCAAGATTGGAAGAAATAGTCTTACCCAGGGAAGAGAATACCAATTGGTTATCCAACTCCAAATAGTCATCCCTGAAAACACACACACACACACACACACATATATATGTGTGTGTGTGTGTGTGTATGTGTGTGTGTGTGTGTGTGTGTTGTACACATATAACAACAATTAATCAAAAAGAGGCCATGAATTTTTAAAGAAAGCAAGGAGAGGTATATGGAAGAGTTTGGATGGAGGAAAGGGAAGAGCAGATGATGTAATTAAATAATAATCTCAAAAATAAATCATTAAAAAATTAAAAAAAGATAAAGAACATGTACAACAAGAAGAAGAAAAACAAAGCCAGCTGGATGGGATGGCACACTGTGGGAACAGAGGTAGGTAGATCTTCAGCACTCACTGTCCAAGCTAACCTAATCAGTGAATTCTAGGCCTATAACTTAGCCTGTCTCAAAAAACAAGTGGACTGAACCTGAGGAGGAACATCAGAGTTTTATCTCTGGTCTCCACATGCACATATGCCTATGGGCACATGTTCATGTATACCTGTATACACACACAGACAGATAGACACACACACACACACACACACACACACACACACACACACATGCAGAAAGAGAGGAGAGAAAGTAGAAGGGGTTAGAAATTCAGGCTTACTTCTTGCCCTAAGCCCTTCTGCCTGACTAAACCATGGTGTGAAGAATTTGTCAGACTTACACATATGCTTGATGTGTGTCTGTGAAATTTAATTGCCTAAGTCCAGATCTTATTCTTTTAACTTATAAGCCTTGACCACTTTGCTATATTAAGCCTCTTCTCTTTCAATGGTAAAAAAGGAGTGTAGTAAGTGAATGTGAACTAATTGGAACAGATGCTGGCTCAAAGTAGGCATTGTTCCCTTCTCTGTTTGAACACACACACAAGGTGGGCAGAGAGTAGAGTTGGATTCTATTTCCCATCACCCCCACATGATGCTAAGAACAGAGGTTATCAAGAGTTGGAGGTGGAATTAAAAAAAAATGTGCTTTTGGGAAAGTTAACTGCTGGTAAACTGAAACATAGTCAGAAAGACTGATTAAAATTAGATTTATGAATAGATATTGTGGTGGTATTGTGTTCCCCAAAATATTGTGCACCCTAATAAACTTATCTGGGGTCAGAGACAGAACAGCCACTAGATACAAAGGCTAGAAAATTGTGGCACTCACACTTTTAATCCTAGCACTCCAGAGGTAGAAATCCCTCTGGATCTCTGTGAGTTCAAGGCAACATTGGAAATGGCCAGGCATGGTGACACACGCCTTTAATCCCAGGGAGTGAGCCTTTAATCCCAGGGAGTGATGGTAGAAAGCAGAAAGGTATATAAGGCGTGAGGACAAGAAACTAGAAGCATTTGGCTGGTTAAGCTTTCAGGCTTCTAGCAGCACAGTTCAGCTGAGAACCATTCGGATATGAGGACACAGAGGCTTCCAGTCTGAGGAAACAAGACCAGCTGAGAAGTTGGCCAGGTGAGGTTAGCTGTGGCTTGTTCTGTCTCTCTGACAATCCAGCATTTCACCCCAATAACTGGCCTCAGGTTTGATTTTATTAATAAGAACTCTTTAAGATTCATGCTACAAGATATTTTTCTATATAAGTGATAAATATACACAGAATGTTTTCTTTGGGCAAATATTTTATTGCTACCCTAGCTGCATAGTATACCATTATGCTGGTGTCTAGTTTAGGCCTTTGTTGTTACAGATTCCTGTTAAACATTGACTGGTCAAAAGGATAATCTCTTTAGAATAATATAAACAAAAATGTGACCACATATGTAAAACGGAGTGATCAGACATCTTACAATCTAAACAAAGTAATCTTTGAATTCACAGACAGATATGCTAATCTGGAGATTAATTTGGTTGCAATAAGGGTCAGCTGAATCTGTTATGATATTCTGAACTATAATAAGTTTTTAATAGATAGTACGCATATGCATGTGTGTCAGTGTGTATGCCTGTGTGTGCAGGTATTTGAAGCGGCCAGAAGAGGGCACCAGCTTCCCTGGAGACAGACAAGGGTCCTGTTGGTAACAGAACTCCAATCCTCTGCAAGGGTAGTATGAGCTCTTAGCCACTGTCCCTCTAGCTTCCCTGAAATATATTCTTTATATTGAAATCTAGAGATATTTAACACTGAATATGCTGAATACACTATTTTTTTAACTCAATTTGTAGGTTTACTTTGGTGGCACTCTTTCTCCTACAGTACCATGTAGTATTTTCTCACAGAGTTTAAAAAGCTAAGAATGTGCCTCAGTTGTATTGTGAGAGACCTGTGACACCCCATAGTAGTCTAGTATTGAGCACAGTCAGAATGTCAAAGCATCAGAATTTGAGTTTACTTGAAAAATAGGAAGGTAGTAAAAAGCATAAAAAGATATATTGAAAAATATCACATTCTAAGATAGCATTTTTACACTTCTTCCTTGGCCTTCTGATGCATACAGGGAATGTTCAAGAGGGCAGCAACAAACACATTTAAAAGAAGATCATTGATATCTCCCTGAAGAGTTTATTCACACGGTATGTACACTGTTTCTAGAGCATCATAAGCAGGAATACAGAAAATCAGAGAACCAAGCCCCTCAAAACACGAAGAACTGACAAGATTATCTCATCCCTAGAAAATGTGTGTTTGTGTGTGTGTGTGTGTGTGTGTGTGTGTGTGTGTGTGTGTGTGTGTGGTGGCGGGAGCAAGTTCACAACTAGAAAAAGTATATTTTCTAAGTATATCACATGACACGGGTGGGTCCTATCAAAAGTACCATCTTTTTACATCCTTATATTGAATGCCATGAAAAGGTTTTTCATTGACTATGACAAGAGTGATTGCTTAGACTTGTCAGATGTTTGACAGATATGCACAGGGTGCTCTTCATAGTTGTTTATACTTTGATGACAAGTTGGTTCCTTGAACATTGCTGTGACTGCACCTCCTTGACCATGATATTGCCACCTATATATGCATCTTCACTCTTGGTGGCTAATGTTTTACTTATAATGGAACGCAGCCCCTTCTCTTGTATTCCCCCCCTATCTTCTTTGTCCTTTGATTATTCGCTTGTATATACTTCCATTGTAGCCGTCATTGTTTAAATGCATTTTCTGCTTGATAAATGTCAAATTTCCTGCATTTTCTTTTGGGTTATCCTACAATTTGATTGAAGATTTTCCAAAACTATGAATTTTGTGTATAATAAAATATCTAAGGCTTATACTTCGGCCCACCCTTTTTTGGCTCTATGAGCAGCACTGTGGCTATTGACATGTCCAAGTCCATTACAAATGATGGTAGGAAGAGAGCCAAGAGGAGAATGCCTGACCCATTTTTAAAGGAAGATTGCTATGGTGTGAAAATATCAGCTATATTTAATACAAGAAATATTGGAAAATCCCATAACAAGAACTCAGAAATGAAAATTGCGTCAGGTGGTTTCAACAGTCACATAGTAGTTAGTGTTGCTCATCAGGAAAGAAAGTAGTTAGCATTTAGAAAATTCAGCCCAGGTACTGAGACCATTCTGGACATAAAATGCCCAACTTGAGAGTCCTACTGATTTTAAGTTTATTGGTGATCACCTGCTCCATCTACTAGGTGCTTGTTTCACTATAAATCAGAGCATTCAGGCACAAGTATGCATAACCATTAAGCTCCACATCAAATTTGCTGTCTTTGAGAGATGATGATATAAGATGATATGAGATGTGTAGAATGTGGCTTTAAAGAAGTACTCAATAAACTATTCTGACAATGCATCAGGAAAGACAAGAAGGTATGTCCAGTCTGTTTTATCCTCTTCATGACCTTTAGTTTTAAAAGAAAAAATACTGAACAAACTCCTAAAGTTTGAATTAAGAACTCATAGAGTTTCATGTCAAAAACAGTAGGTCTGGGAAATCTACTGCTTAGAGAAAAACTGATGAAGACAAGTGAGCTGATGGATGTAGCGGAGTCTTTAGATGTTAATTAAATTGGGGTATACATAGAAGGTAGGAAACTAGTAGGGGTAGTTTGGGGATTTCAAGTACAGAGGGTTAGAAAGCAGGGATATGAAGGAGAAAATGGGAGGGATGAAGCAGGAGGGGTGGTTAAATTTCAAAATGTCATATGAAAATTTCTGCTGTAGAACAGTAATAAATATATACATACGCCTGTATAAAATATGTTTAAGTGGGATTATGCCATAATGGCAGGGACAACGCCTCTCCAAGACATTATAGGCTAGCAAAGACAAAAATCCAGTGCCAGGAATTTGTTATGTCTTTTTGAGTTTTCAGCATTGAAGTGTCATGGACCCCCTAAACATTACACATTTGGCAACCAACCAAAAGGCAATTGTAAGACAATATTGTTGAAAATATCACATATTTGAGCCATATAATGTGTAACAATCAAACTGGTACTAATACAGAAGTGTCTTTCATACTGAATAGCCTTCATAGTGCTGGAAGATGCTATGCACCCTACCAGGGATGAAAAGTTATCAGTAACTTTACCTAGCTGTGTACTCTGTGAGCTATAATAACGATTGTCCTGAAAAATCATGCCATGAAATAGTGGCTTCAATGTTATGGGAGTAACAAATGATTTCTAGATTATATTTAAGTTTGCTCCATGAGTGGAAACCATGGCTTGTACTATTAATTCAACCAAAACCCATGGACATCTAGGTCATAGACTTTAGAAGAGATCATTTTCTATTATTCTGTTAATTGGACATAGTAACTAACTGCTCCTTTAAGTTTTCTTCTTTGTGGCCATAGATTAGTTCATCTGTCAACCCTCATCAGAACAGCTTCTCTTTGAACTTGATGACAGTTAGTGCAGGGATCCACAAGCAATCAGTGTACCAAGAATAAGACATCTATATCCTACCCATCCTCTAAAGATTCGGGGTTCATTAAGGAAGAGGGGCAGAAAGATTGCATGAACCACAGGGAGTGGGCATATGCTGTAAAGCAATATTTGCAGGAAATTACAATGCAGTGGCACATATGAACTCACAGGGGCTAGGGCTATATTCACAAGAACTGTGCAAGATCAAGAGAGACAAAATCTTAATAAGCTGTCATCCATAAAATATTGGGTCTCCTTGTGGCTTCTATTTGAATCCTTAGTTTTGACTACTGACCTGACCTTTCCCTGACCCTATCCCCACCAGCCAAACCCTACTTAATCCCAGTGCCCCATAGCATTCCTTAACTCTGTTTTCATAATGCCCATCCCAGATGCTACAGGTAATTAAACAAAACTCCATGTCAAATTTGATACATCTCACTATGAGTTTTTGGCATGATGGCCCCAGATGTCTCCAACCTATACCACTATGACCATTCCTCTCAGTTGCTAATCAGAACTGGATAGTCAGACACTATGGATGAAGTTACTAAATTCCTTGGTTGAGTAATTCAAAGAAACCATCCTGGAATGAAATTGAAAGCATTCCCCTGCAAGCTAGCCTTTATAATGTCAGAAGGTGCCATGTAAGTAGGTTGCAGAGAAAAGCCAACAATAGCAGTTCCTAGCTGTGGAATTTATGTGCTATAATACCAACTTGCAAAACAAGAAGGTATTTATTGATGCAACTGTATTCAAGTAACCCACTGATTTCTGGTTGGATCCAAGACTCTCTTATTAGAAAAGCAATCATTACTAGTACTATGAACACTATGGACCTGGTTAAAGGCCCATGGGTAGAAATGACAAAACAGTAAGTAATAGTGAATATATGATATATGATTTGCTAGACAGACATGTTTTCCACCTTCTTTAATTCTTATTTTTGTTCTAATTAAGTACCACTGTCTTCACCTTTAATCAAAGAGACTTCTCTTTGAATAAATGGGGATAAAAGCAAAGAGACATCACTGGTCAAAGCACCGAGGACAATCAACTGTTTAATTGTCTGCTTTAAAGTGATCACCTTTGTCACCTCTTCCAAGGAAAGAGGAATACTTTGGAAGAGAAAGCATAAAGGAAGAATTATATGATATGTATGAGGGCCTTGAAATGCTATCTTATAGGCGTGGTATTGTGGTGGCACTGAGAAATTCGGAACAGTGGCACTTGATTATCTGGTGCTTGCATAAGACTCAGTCAGTAAGCATTCAGCCATAGATGATGGAGGATCTCTGTCACCCAAAGCTGGTGAGATAAAGAAAATCAAGGGCTGTTGAAGGAGAAGTCACTGTCTTCAGTAACACAGCCACTGTTATTACTAATTCTCCTCTGGATAGCTGCATACTAATGTCCACACTAGTGGTCCTATTTAAACCAAATAGGCCACAGTGAAAAAATAAAAACAAAAAGACATGAAAGTGGCATGGGGAATTGATGGGAGAAGGGGTTTGGTGAATATGGAAGAAGGAACAGAAGTACTGGAATGATGAGTGTGGGCAAAATATATTGTATAATGTATATAAATATAAATAATATAAAATATTGAATATACAGAATATATTGTATAATTTTATAATGGATGAAATTGTTAAAAATAAATTCATAAATTTCAGGCTTTAATAGTGACGAATAAAAGCCCCATATGGTGAAAATAGTCACAAGAAGTTCATCTTACCACAGTTGTATCTCAGTATTTTCATTTGCTTTCTATTACAGTGATAAAACACCATGACTCCTCTAAGCTACTCAGGGAGGAAAGTGTTTATTTCACATAGTAGATTGCACATCATTGAGGAATTCAAGGCAGGAATTAGAGTCAGGAACTGAAGACATGCCCATAGAAGAATGTTTCTTACTAACTTTCTATCAGTGGCTCATACAACTTTCTTTCTTATACAACCCAGGACCACTTGCCCAGGGTTGGAACTGCCCACAATGGGCTGAGCCCTCCCATATTGATAATTAATCAAAAATTTCCCTACACACTTGCCTACAAGCCAATATGATTGAGATATTTTCTCAACTGGAGTTTCCTCTTCCCAGATATCTCTAGCCTGTGTCTGGTTAACAAAAATCCCAACCAGCACACCCAACAAAATACAGTTGCCTAATGTCCATGTTGTCTTCATTGTTGCAGGAAAAGCTTCATCATTGATTTGATTAGAATTTGTGTTTGTTCTGGAATGAATGAGAGGCCAAGGTTTCCTGTGCTTATTTAAATTAAAATGACAGGGTTATAATTCCATCTACATGTCTTAGGTTGTGGTGAATTCTGTGTAGGCTTTGTCAGGATGGCATCTGAATTGGAATTCAACCTCTAATATTGAGAGAGAACACTTTGCATGGAGAATGGATTCTTCAGCTATGTTCTCACCATGTATCACTAAACTATTTTCTCTTTCATTGGTAAGAAAAAATGTGGAAATGGACAAAAATCAAATCTCAGTGACATCTTTATGATATGCTTTGTACATGAGATTTATGGACATATCCTGTGTTAGAGAGTTCTCTAGAGGATCAGAACCAATAGAATGCATATATATTAAAAGAAGATTGATTTGACTGGCTTAAACAACATGGTCTGAGTAGAGCAATGATGGCTTTCTCACACTGGAGAGGCTGAGAATTTAAGTCCATTAGGCTTTTGTAGTTTGATTTCACCTTTAAAATAGGATGGTGTTTATGAATAATACAGTATTTCACTCATTATTATTTTCTTTCCAGGTTTGTGGAGTCACTGTGTAGTCAGCACAGACAGCCACATGGGCATAGAAGAAGAAACATCAAGAGCCGTAGAGAAGCCTTCATGCAAACCCTAGCTATGTTTTTATATACGTATTTTATAACACAAATATATAAAATGCTCATTGTGAGAGTTAATAAACTTGACTTGTATGAGAATCACCCTGGAGAAGACTCTCTGGGAATAACTGTGATGAATTTCATAGATTAGGTTAGATAGGGTGAGAAGATCAATCTTTAACATTGGAAACTGCATTACATGGGCCAGTCTTTCTAGACAGATGCACTGTGACCAGGCACTGTCTTCCCATTCCAGCTATCATGCCTTCTTTGCCATGATGGACTGTATCTTCTCAAATAATAAGTCAAAATAAATGTTTCCATTCTTCAATTGCTTTTGGCAATGATTTTTATTAAAGCAATGAGAAAGTCTATAATAAAGAAAATTGATATCAAGAGATGGGGCCCTTACTTTGGTGCAACTGATCATGTGATGCTTGTGCCTTGGAAATAGTTTGTGAAAAGGTTGACGTGTTTAAACTTTTGCCTATTTATCGCTCTTTGGAAATCCCCTACCCTTGTTGCCTACTAGCTAGCTATATAACCTCCAGTTACTCTAAATGAAACACACATATATAAAGCTTAAAACCTAACATCTACATATAAGAGAAAACATGCAATATTTGTCTTTGGGAATCTGGCTTACATCACTTATGATTATCATTTCTATCTTTTTCCATTTACCTGCAAACTTCTTAATTTTATTTTCTTAATAGCTGAATGATATTTGTTGTATATACGTGTATCACATCTAAATTAGCCATTCTTCTGTTGAAGGGCTCTAATTTTTCAACGTTGCCTTATATCTTCCACAATAACAACTCTGACCAGTGTACTCTTCTACTATATGGTTTGTACCCTGTGTGGTGGTTAATCTTTGTTGTCAGCTTGACTGCATCTGGAATAAACAAAATACAAGCCTCTGGATGATCTTGTGAGGTTTTTTTTATTGATCAGCCTATTTAAGGTAGGAAAACACCTCCTACACATGGGCAATACCTTCTGAGGCCAAGGAAGAAGGAAACATTTGGATTTTGCCTTCCTGCCTATCTTTGCTTTTGCTGGAAAATTCATTTAGCCTGCTGCTGCAGCATTGATATTAAATATACTGATATTAGAAACAGCATCTTTGGACTTCCATTTGTAGACTGAAGACCTTCAGCTCTCCAGGAATCCTCTAGGCCTTTAGCTCTAGATTAGGACTGCTGAGACATCTAGCCTTATATACTGAACACTTGCCAGATCTGTAGGTTGAAAACTGTTAAAGTACCCATTCTCCTGGACTGAGAAACTACAGAGCCTTGTCCTGTCTAACATGGAACAGGATTGTTAGGCTACCTGGACCTCATCTTATAAGCCAATCTAATAAATGTGTTAGATTTGTGTGTGTGTGTGTGTGTGTGTGTGTGTGTGTGTGTGTGTATGATACTCATTCTGCACTAGTCTATTTTTAATGAGAGATTTGCATTTGCCTGATGTATGATCTTACAAAATAATAAATTGCTGAGAGGTTTATCTCTACATGGTTTTTCACAGAGTCCTAAGTTCTAGCATGCAGCCTATAAGTAATTTGGAGGTAAACCAGAAACTAAAATCAGTCATCAGTTAGTGAATACCTTAATTCTTTTTTTTATTTTTCTTTTTTCTTTTTTTATTAAGAAAAATTTTTCATTCATTTTACTCACCAATCAAAGATCCCCTTCTTCCCTCCTCCTCCAAAACCACCCTCACTCCCCTTCACAAGAAGGCAAGCCCTCTCATGGGGAGGCACATCCAGTAGAGGCAAGCCCAAGCCGTTCCCCCTGCCTCAAGACTGCACGAGTTGTTCCATCATAGGTAGTGGGCTCCAAAAAGCCTGCTCATGCACCAGGGATGGATTCTGACCCTACCTCCAGGGGGTCCCCCCAGCAGATCAAATCACACAACTATCTTGCCATGCAGAGGGCCTAGTACAGTCCCATGCAGGCTCCACAGCTGTTGATCCAACTTTCATGAGTTCCCACTAGTTTGGTTTGGTTATCTCTGCATGTTTTCCCATCATGATCCTGATGCACTTACTCACAGAATCCCTCTTCTCTCTCTTTGACTGGACTCCTGGAGCTCTGCATGGTGTTTGGCTGTGGATCTCTGCATCTGCATCCATCAGTCTGTGATGACAGTTAGGGTATTCACCAATCTGATCACTGGGGTAAGTGGGTGCAGTTCAGGCACCCTCTCCACTATTTCTAGTAGTCCAAGCTGGGGTCATCCTTGGGGATTCCTGGCAACTTTCCTAGCACTGGGTTTCTCTCTATGCCCATAATATCTCCCTTTGTCATAGTATCTCTTTCATTGCTTTCCCACTGCATCCCTGTTCCAGCTCAAACATTCCCTTATGTTCTCATCCTCTATCCCCTACCCTCCATTGCCCACCCCTTACCCCCAGTTTACTCATGGAGATTTCATCTATTTCTCCTTCCCAGGGCAATCCTTGGGCATAAACCCAAGGAATGCTCAATCATACCACAAGGACACATGCTCAACTATGTTCATAGCAGCATTATTCATAATAGCCAGAATCTGGAAACAACCTAGATGCCCATCAACTGAAGAATAGATAAAGAAAATGTGGTACATATACACAATGGACTACTACTCAGCAGAGAAAAATAACAACATCATGAAATTTGCAGGCAAATGAGTAGAACTATGAAATATGGTCCTGAGTGAGGTAACCCAGACTCAGAAGTACAATTATGGTATGTACCCACTCATAAGTGAACACTAGATATAAAGCGAAGGATAATCAGACAATTCCAGAGAAGTTAGCTACCAAGGAAGACCCAAAGAGGGACACATGCATACCTTAATTCTCAGCATTATTCAAATCATGCTAACTGTAACTGCCATAACACTGAGCATATGCATTATTTTTCCTTGTAGTTCATACTTTGTAATCTACAATGGTAGAAATTATAACCAAAGAAGGAAACCAGAGCAGGAAAGTAAACTCAGTGATCCTCCACATTTAGATTCCATAAAGTATAGAACTAAATGACCCACATTAGAAAGAAGGACTCCACCTAGCTCAGAGTCTCAAGACCATATGCCTAACCATGTGTCCTCTGTTTTCCTCTTCCCTTTAGCACTTCAATTTTAGCAGTCACAGAGGAGTCCTGCCAAATTTTAGGTATGAATATTAAAAAAAATTCACATGTTTTTCTAAAACAGTGAAATGTAAAACAGAAGTTGAATTGCTTGCATTTCACTGATTTTCATCATAAAGTAACATACTCATATCTATCACCGAACTCTTTGGCACATACAAAAGGACAAGAGGGAAAAAGAAGAAACATACAGTCTAAGTGAGACTGAAAATGTCTTGAGCAAAATGGAGGTTGAAAGTTCCCAGGCAAGTTCACCCTGTGCCCCAATTCACTGCTTTTTTTGTAAGGATCATGGAGAAACGTTACAGGGAATATTAAAAGCATAAATGAAAGCACTGCCAAAAAAGGGAAAAAAAATCCTTTCAAATGGTTTCCAAATATTTACATTTGCTTTGAGCTTGGAGGAGAAATTACTGATTTAAGGATTAGGAAATGAATGAGCATTTTTAATAACAATGCAGTGTAGATGCAGAGGGATACAATGCCGGCGACAGCTGCCTCTGTTCAGAAAGCATGTGGGGTGTACACACGCGGCTTCCAGGGATAAAAGGAAATTCACACTGGAGAAAGAAAACAGAAATAAGCACAGAAATGTGGGGCACAGTGAGTAAAAGACAAAGAGCAACAGTGAAGACCACATTTATAAAGTGGAGCAAGATATGGGGGCCATGGGAGCATCTATCATCCACCCAAACCTGTAGGATGGAGCTACACAGCTCTCAGTTTTTCTATAAAAGTTGCACATAACATTTTAAAGCTACTGAAATTACTGTTGGGCTCAGGATAAATATGCTTCACCGCTGTTATCTCTCCATTTCCTAAGTAGCATGTGTTATGAGAAAGTTATTATGAATAATGAAAGCCTAGGAAGACATAGCTGGAATGAGAAACAGCCGTGCCGAGGGAGTGAACCTCAACACCTTTCCAGGGTGAATTGTACTTCTCAGGCCCCTGTAACACTGGGCTCAGGGTGATGGAAGGAAGTTGAATGGTGTTCTTAAGGTTCATGTTAATTAAGCAAACCATGGATCAGAAGTTGTTCCAGGGGTTGGCACATAATCTAGATGGTAGTGTTAAAAGAATAAACAATCAATCAAGCTAACTGATTTATAATAAAAATGCATAATTTTAAGCAAGTGTAATACAGCTTTCTAGTGCTCTCCAGCATCCATGCCAGGCAGCTCACAATTTCCTGTTACTCAAGCTCCAGGATATCTGGACACATCTCTTTTGGCTGTTTTTATTTCTTATATTCATAACTGTTTAGATCCCTGGCCCATTTTTTTTAAATTGTGTCATCTGTTTACTTGACGGTTTTCTTCTCTTTCTTTTATTTTCTATATTTTCTTTCTTTATTTCTTTCTTTTGTTCTTTTGTATTCTGGATATTAATCCTCCGTCAGATGCATAGCTGGTAAAGAGTTTGTCCTATTCTGTGGATTTCTTCTCCACTACACTGTTTTCTTAGCAGCACAGCAGCATTTTAATTTTATGAAGTCGCAGCTGTCAATTGTTGACCTTAATTTCTTGGCAAATGGAGTCCTATACATGAAAGACATTTCCTACACCTATATCTGGTAGGGTACTACCTGAGATTTCTTCTGGCAGTTTTAATTTTCAAATTAAGGTCTTGGATCAGCCTGTATCTAATTTTTGTTCGGGGTGATAGGGCTCTACTTTTTTTCCCCTGTATGGGGGAATCCAGTTTTCCCAAGGTCATCTTTTCTCCAGTATATGTTTTTCTCTTTTTTTGTCTTTTTGTCAAATATAAAATGGCTGTAGTTACAAGTGCTCAGATTTGGGTCTTTTATTTCTTCCATTATATCCTATGTTTTCTCAATGTCTGCTTTGGCCAATACCATATTGTTTTTGTTCCTATCACACTTTGCTAGACCAGTGTAACTCTGTCCTAAATTCTAAGCCTTACTCTTATACCCACAGATAAGTGTAGATATCATACCTCAACAAAGAAGCCTGTCTTTACAGCAAATAAAGATCATAACCTTAAACCACAGCTGGATACAGTACAGATATTAATGGATTGTGGGGAGCTTAGCCTCAGTGGATACATCTATATTATAGTTCCTACCTCTATAGCTCAGGAGACATAATGTAAGAGTGGGTGGAAAGAATATAAGAGCTAGAATACCAAGAAGTCTATGGTGAAACAGCCTCTTTTAGAAATAGCTGTATACATGATGGCAATATGAATGGACATGGTAACATGTAAAGGAGCAAGACAAAACCTACAGGAAACAATTGAGTTCTGGGAAAAGGAGAATTAGCCTCTCCCAGGGATGAGCCTCTTTATTGGCTTTCCTGTGCAGAATGGTCAGCCCTAAAGCTATATATACACAAACAACAAAAATATACTCAACAGGTTGTAATTACATATTTGTGTGAGTGTGTGTGTGTGTGTGTGTGTGTGTGTGTGTGTGTGTGTGTAAAACAACAATAATAAAATATAAAGAGGCTGTAAACTTGAGAGTGAAGGCATGGGAGGGGATGGAGGTAGAAGAATTAGGAAAGGCTGGAGATAGGAGAATTGGAAGGGCTGGGGGGAGGAAACGGAGAAAGTAAAGTGTTATAATTTTATTTTAATAAAATACATTTTTTTTTAAAAAAAGTCCATGCTGGGTTGAATCTCTTAAGCTAGAATAGTTTAGACTTTTGCTTCTCTTGGGAGTATCCACTGGGAGGCTTTGCATTGACAAATGCTAATTTAACTTAGGTTATGAAAATATTATTCATCATGGTGTGAGAAATTGACTTCAGAGGAATAGGTAGAAAAGCCAAAGTCTACTGACTTTTCAGGGGAAGCTGTGGAGACCAAGTCTGGACACAGATAAGATTTGAACTACTAGACTTCTAGTAGATGGAGGTAATGTTAGAAGTTAGAGATACCTGTAAGGGGGCCTTGGCAGGGGAGGGGTAGAGAGGTTGGCACAGAACACACCCAGACACTAAATTCTCAGCACAAATGAGATTTACTAACTTTGAGGGACAAGAAGTGGTGGGAGGCTGCTTCTGGATGTGAGTAGGCAGAAGGCAGATGTCTTCGCAGATGTGATCTTTTTAAGCAGAAAAGGGAAGTCTTTGCTAGGATGAACAGGTTAGCCGGTGTAGCTAAATAATGAAATTTGATAGTTAGATCTTAGTGTTTTGATAGTTGGATCTTAGTGTTTTGTCTCAGGAATGAGTTGGAATAAGAGAGTGGCCAAATAAGGGAAGAAACCTCGGGGGGCATGTAATCCAATGGTTTAGCAAGGGAGAGGAAAGGAAGGAGGGCAAATCTTGGCAGTTGAAGGGTTCACAACATGCCCCAAGGTTGGGCGTGTTTGCATATGCCCGGCGGACACTTCCGCTTAGCCAGTTCCAGGTCAAGATAGCCATTTCTGGGTCAAGGCGTCTCGCGTGACCAGGATCCATGACGTCACGTAGCCACGCAAGCGCGCAGCGTGCCTACGTCATCTACGTCTACCTTGCATGCCCTGTCTTTAAAAGCCGGCGCCATGTTCCCCATTTCTCTCTCTCTTTCTCTTTCTCTCCTTCTATACACACGTGTCTCCCCGTACGGGCACTCACTATCCCTGTCCTCCAATAAACTCTATTAGCGGATTCTGTCGTGTTCCGTGACGTTTTCTTGCAGGGTAACAGTGAAAATAACTAACAGCAGTGCCATGTTTGCAATGCTTGAACTTGTTAGGAAGCTAATAAGGGAGTCTGTGTTTGTATTGCAAGTCCCCACTCAGCCTATATTTAGAGGAGTTGAATAGGTTGCTGGATACAGAGGCCTATGGAGAGTAAAAGTCTGAGATGCAAATGTGGAAGGATTTGTGGGTTTTTTTTTTTTTTTTTTTTTGGTATATTAAGAAAAGCATGGAGTTAGAAACTCCAGAATTCTTTTCTGAGACAAGTTTTCCCTATGTAAAAGTCCTGACTGTCATAGAACTCATTTTGCAGACCAGGCTGGCCTGAAACTCAGAGATCTACCTGCCTCTGCTTCCAGGGTGCTTGGATTAAAGGCATGAGCCACCATGCCCAGCAGGAACTCTAGCAATATTAATCAAATAAAGTTTCAGAGGTCTGAGACCCAGTGACCTTTAGAATTTGGGAAAAGAGGAAAGAGGCTGCAGAAAAAGCTGCAGTATGAACATTCATTCCTTCATCCCAATACCCAGGTCGCCACTGTGAAGACCTCATTTATCTGGCTGCTGTTGTGTATGGAGATGAAATGAGTACTAAAAATGGTCAGTTAAAAACAGCCCCTTTCACTGACCAATGTGTTCAACTAACTGATGGTGGGGAAAATGTTGTTTCCATGTACGTATAAGTTCTGCACCTTTGTAGGTGGCACAAGACTAGAGAGGATGGAGATGCTGCTTGGAGGAAAGAAGGCATAGAATGCACTAGGTACATGGGGCAAAGTGGGATTGCTATACCCAAAAATCCCATAAGTATGCTCTTACCAATCAGAGTGCCATCTCATCTCCTCACCCACTGGGTGCTGGGATAACCGTCACTAATGTAGGGTGCTCCTTGTTGCTTATAAGAAGCAGCCTGCCTTTGGACTTTTCATTTCATTGAATTAAACGTTTAAATACAAACAACTAAGTAATTGGACCTAAGTGATTCTCATAATGATTACTCCAAACAACTCATCTCTTGGTGTTGCCTCATGTTCTCTGTAGACAGCCAAGTGAGGAAGGGTGAATTGGTGTCAACTTGAAGCTTAGAGTTTGGATGCCCTATAACATCATGTGTAGGAAAATAAAATATTCCATGCCAGCAATTTTACAGACCCACCGCTCCATCATCTCTGATAATGATCATCTACAGCACTTAAATTCATAAGCAATACTGGCAGACATAAATTATCTTAAAAATAATTCATGATATAAAAGGCAAATAGAATATCCACTTTATATGCATCATGTGGAATGAAGCTGAGAGGAGGAAAATGGAAGAAGTGTGAGGTAGTGCTGTAGGAAAGAATATTATGCAGCTATGGGTTATCCAGATAATTATAAACATAAAGATACATAACTCATATTTGTTAAATGCACATCATATATGACCTCTCCTACCACACATAACAAGCCTTTAAGGGAGGTTATTCAGGTTGCTGAAACAGACTTGAGAAAGGCCTCTCTATGAGACAAAGTCAGGAGTCGGAGGACCTGGCCTCCAACAGGAGCCTTGAAAGTAAGGCTATAATTGGTTCACTGTAAAATTCTACACCTCCCTGAGGGGTCTCTTGTCCCCTCTTATTGCCTTCATCCCATGCCATAGATGTTCCACCATCTGATTTTGTCTTCTTATATTTCTATTGATATGACTGTGATTCTGACCCTCCTCACTTCTTGTCTAGTACAGTAATAGCCTCCTCAGAAGCCCTTTCTCTGTGGCAACTGCCAGAACAATGAACTTTTTAACAAAATAGAACCTACCTTTCAACTTGCTTGACAATACCTAGTGATTTCCCATTCTTCAACAGCAATTTAAAAACAGATGAGCTGGAGTCTATGATTCACAGACACTGAAGGAAAAATTAAAAAAAAAAAAATCCCACTTAACCCTCAGCAGGACACCAAAGATGTTAACCTCAACTCATAGCCTATGTGGCCATACCATGAGTGGCTATATTCCACCAGGACTGCTGACCCTACTTAATGTACTCCTGTATGCTTGGGCTATAGTGATAATCTCTGCTCCTTTAATCATAGAATGTTTTAGAAAATCTTGGAGATATTTAAGAATATCCCTTGTCCAAAATGCTGGGAGCCAGAAGAAATTTCAAAATTTCAGAAACATGATAGTAAGTCTTGGGAATAGGTCCTATCCTGACACATGAAAATCATTTGTATTTCATATCCATCCATGTTTATATGTAGATTTATGGTAATGTTTAAAAGTATGTTTGCTGAACTTCTGTCTTGGCCAAGACCTTTCACATGGCCATGTATGGAATTTTCTGCTTGTGGCATCATGTCAGCAACTCAAAGGATCTTAGCCTTTAGAGCCTCACACATACTAGAGTTTTAACAGTTTTAAATTTGGGTTGATCAACTAGTGTATAATTAAAAATCTGTATTTAAATGTAGTTGACCATATACCATGTGTTCATCTGAAGCTAGGTTTAAGAATTCAATATAAATGATTACTTCAGTATTTATAAAAAAAAGGTATAAATTTTCACAATTATATTAATTGAAGACAACAAACACAGCTTAAATGACTCTGGGAGGGGCTAATGCCTAGGAACAGTCACATTTTTCCCATGGCCCTGACTATGTCTAAAGTATGGTATACTGTGTGTAGTGAGCAGGATTTGGACTACACTGTAAAATAGTACCCAGAGGGTCTGTTTATTTGTTGTTTCTTTGAGGAATCTAAAATGAATACTTATTCATAATCTGGATGCTCTGGAACCTCAGAGATCTGGAAAGCCACATATGAGTCTGACAGTCAACTAACCGGAAGTAAGTTGAAAATAGCCTGGTGACTGGAAGGGTCCAATACTGCAGAGAAGGTTTACTGCACAGTTGTTGCATTCTTCTTCCAGTTACTAATATTTCTGTGTGCAAACATTTACCATAATGAAGTTATGTGCTTTCATGATAATTTTCAGGTAAAAATGAAGTTCAATTAAATACTGATGATTTGAATGCTAAAAACATAAATGTTACTGACCACAGCCCCATATTGTACAAGGTAGAATTAAATTTGTGGTAAACTGAGTAAACCAAGAAGATTTAAATGATACCTTAGTGGGCAGTCAAAAAAACATGAAGATGTCAAATAAATATTGTCCCCTAAGTTTCCAGAGTCCTTTTCACCAAACACTACCAGATCATCAAGGTGTATGATGTTTAAGGCAGAAGCACAGTGGTGATTTACTATGGTAGTGATGGGGAGATGAATGTTTGCCTATTGTTCTGAACAACTACTAGTCATCTCCTTAAATCCACCTCAGTGGGCTTAACTTCTGTTGAGAGAAGAGTCCTGGTGGCTTCAATGGAAAAGAGACATTCCTCTCTAAGCACAGGATCCCTTGTGAGGTTCCTTCCAAATACCTCTTGGTTGCATGGTAATGATGCCTGTTCTTTACTCCAAGATACTTCTTTGCGCAGAGGAGCTGGATTTGGCAAGCCTTGTTATTCTATTCCCTAAAACTTAAGAAATGACACTTCATGAGATCAAGGAAGTTAACATTTCAGCATGGATGAGGAGGTACATATGAGCCCACAACCCTGGTTGAGGAGTTATTGGCAGATAATGGCTGTTAGAAAAGACAGTCAGTTTTCTTTCAGGATGAGCCAAATGATAGCTTGCTCATGCTCTAGTGAATAGCCTCACATCCATTAGTATAGTATCAGAACTATTTGTAGTATTGATAACAACAGTAATAATGAAAAGAACATGATATAGAGGGGACAATTAGTGGTCCCAGGAGAGTCAGAAGGAAGAAATGGAGAGAATAAAATCAAAATATGTAATATACATGTATGGAAATTTCAAAGAGTAAGTACAAATACTTTTTAAAAAAAGAAGAAAGAGAGATGAAATGAAATTTGAAGAAGAATTTTGGAGGATTGGGGAGGAGTTGGGTTGCATATGATCAAAAAATTGTACACCTATCAAATTCTCAAAGAATACACAAAAGTAATGAATGAAGTTAAATACATAAGTATAAACAGAAAATAAATTGACAAAATATGTAATTTGCATTAAAAACAGCTCTATATTGTGAAGTTCAAGTTTTCAGGCATCAGACAAGAACAACAAAAGCCCCAATGATATGTTGAGTTTGCATATAAAACCCTGACACTGTTTCTGCTTTCAGTGACATGCACTGCAGCCTCTTGTTTAAAGGGAAAATGACTCCTGAAGAGAACATTTCATTTTTGCACACTAAGAGGATTAGAAGCCTTGCAGTTTTGCATATTAGAGCCAGTAATGCAGCTTTCCTAGTCATGTTTGTTCTCTGCAAACATTACCCGTAAGAGGAAATTCACAAAGCGACTGAGATTTTGCCAAAAACAGCACTCAGTGTGTTCACTTTCTGTGAACTGTAGAGAACAATTAGCCTGAACTCTTTCAGGCAAATGAATCGCATTATTTGGCTCTGCTGGTGACTGTGTATGTTGATGGTCAGATGGACTGAGAGTCCTTGTCTCTAGATTTATGGGCTATTTGGTGTGTGTGTGTGTGTGTGTGTGTGTGTGTGTGTGTGTGTGTGTATTTCTCTACAAAGCAGGTGATGGTTCAGGTGGAAATTTCTGAGAGCCAATAACCAATGACTGGTTTCAATCCAAACAAAGTTCTCCAGTATAAGGAAATAACTGGGTGAGTGCCATGGCTGACTTGTAGTTTCTCAAGTGACTAGGATGGTCACAAATCTCCTGGAGCGTTTTCCTGAGGTCATTCCAAGCCTCTAATTTAGTCATCACCAAACTTTATTTTCAAAGTGTCAGTTTGGATGACACTTTCATTAAAACCATGTTAATTTTAATAATGATGATAATTCTGGAAAGTGACAGCTTAGTAGCATTAGGAAGAGAGGAAATGTTGCTGATGTATGCAGCCTGATATGCTGTCAGCATGGAGGGTTACCATTCCAGTTGGCCCCCGCTCATCCCAGCAGTCAGCTCTTAGGCTGGAACCTCAACCTAAACATGTTTCTGGTTTCATCTCTCTCCACAAATACCAGTCTACCAGTCATCACCCTTGATACCTTCTAAAATGGAATTATATTAATCCCCTGTACAATTTCCCTAGGCCTGGATGCATGCTGACACATCAAGACCAGTGTTTAGGCACAGTTCCTAGAGCAACAGCAGCATTTGTTGCACCGTCAAGGAAAAGTGTTAAGAAAAAATAATGCAGTGTTAACGGCATCCACAAATAATTAAGGCAAACGGGTATGGAGACTAGAAATATGGCAAAAGAACAAAATACAAAGTGCAGATATCCCTTTGTGTGTGTTTGTGTACATGCACATGTGGTGTATCTAGGTGTAAGTACATATGTTTATGTTTGTGTATATATTCATGTGTATACCTATCTACTCTTTCATTTTAATTTTTTTCTGCAATAGAGACTGATATCTCCTTCAGGTATGAGGAATGGGATTTGTTTGTTCAGAAATAATGCGAAAGAGACAAGCAAAAAAAGTTTGCAAACAGAAGTTGTGTGCTTAACTCGATTAACTACTAGTATAATTTCTAATATGCAAACAGAAGTTGTGTGCCTAACACGATTATCTACTAGTGTAATTTCTCACTTAAAATATTACCAATAAAATGTTAAAAGTACTTTGAGAAAAATGAATAATCTCAACCAAAGGATGGGAAATGCCTCTCTAAGAATAACACCATGGGGAAAAATCATAAAGAAAAATGTACATAGGCTTGATAAAATAAAACTGTAAAATTGCTATACATCATAAGATATAAAATATTTAAAACCAACAACACATTAAGAAAAATATATTTCAAACACACAGGAAAGATACATAGTTGATATATTTCAAGAACCTTAATAAATCAAAAAGCAATTCTCTAATAATAAAATGAACAAAACAAGAAATACTTTTCCACACACGTACTTAAACACAGCTATAGTACAAAAAATGTATGATAAAAGAATGTAAATGTTCCCAGTGTATCTAGTAAAACAAAGTTAAAATCTAAAAATAATTCTATTTGTTTTCTACAAAATTGTCACTATTCAAACTAAAATGCCCAGTCTGATTCAGAGTTATGTTCTTCTCACTTAATAAGGAGTAAAGATCTTTTTTTATTTGCAAGAGAATTCTAAATTTAAAGTATCTTTCTTGTCTTTTCTTTAGAATTTGACTTCTTTTGAAATAAGCTTTCATTTCATGAAGGTGTAGTAATCCGACCCATCCAGAGTTACACACAGCACATAGTGGGTGAGGGAGGCAGCCACCACACATGGGTCTATTGCATGTCCATTGCTTGAGTCACACAGAACACCTGACTCATGAAGAGCAGGAGTCTGGAGCTAAGAAAGCTGCTATTCCATGCCTCTGGGGCTCATTTCAACAGGAACTACAGCACAAGTAACTTGGGGAGAATAGAGCCAGAGTGTGTGGGCCAGCTGATTTTCACAGTAATAGTACAGCATGTTGTGTGTATTAAAATGTGTTGTTTTATAAATAGTGTATTAGTTATTTTTCTTGTGGCTGTGAAGAGACAGAAGGGATTCAGGGGACAAGAAGTTTGGGGATAGGGACTTCATAGTTTAAGGGAATACAGTTTACCATGATCAGAAAGACATGATGACACAATTTTATTGAGATTGAGGTGGGAGCTTGGGATGACTGATTGTTGTAACTCACCAATATCCAGAAGCAGAGCAATTAGGATGACCAGAAGCAGATCTTAGTTATTTATAATCCACAAAATGTTCCCTGATTTGCATATATCCACAAGGTAGGCTCTATATCCTAAAGCTTTTACAACTTACCCCAACAGCATCATCATCTGGGAGACCAAGAGTCTAAATACATGAGCTTGTGAGAGCCCTTTTACAATCAAACTATAATAAACAACATAGTACGGACTATTCTTGGCATTTATACATGAATGAATGAAATATAAAGGGGTTTCTACAGCAGATTCATAGAAGTTAAAAATTCCATGAACATTGGAATAAAGATTCAATTGAACAATCATGATGCCATGAGAGGCCAATACTTAGGTTTGTCTCAATACTCTCTATTGCTCACATTTTGGAGAATAAAAAGCAAATATATACTGTGTGACGATGTATTGCTGTGATTGGTGTAATTAAAAGTTGTTAAAAATGTTTATTTACAGAGATCTGTGGTGATGTTTCAGTTGGTTAAATGCTTGACTTGCAAGCAACAGGACCTGAGTTTCATTCCCAGAGCCCAAGAAAATATAATCTGTTGATGGTGGTGCATATTTATAATCCCAGGGTCAAAAGGCATGAATAGTCAGATCCCTGGGCCTCATTAAAAAGTCAGATTAGCCAATTTGGTGAGTGCCAAGTCAGTGGTAGACCTTGCTCAAAATGTAAGGTAGATGGTACCTTAATAATGACTCCGAAATTTAAGTTCTGACTTCCGCATTTATGCATACACGCTCACACTCATACACATACAGACATAGGCACTCCCCATGTGAGTATATATATATATATATATATATATATATATATATTTCATATATATATAAATGTACACATGTACCCATGTGCATCTGCACACACATAGGCACCCCTCATATAAACACACACAATATGTGCACACACACACACACACACACACACACACACCCCTACATTTAAAGCTAGTTGATCCTTTCCTTAAGAGAGGGGGTGAGAATGGAAGACAATCTGTTGACACCAACACTAACCAATGCAGAAAAGTACCAGAATTCTCTTTGCTCATGGCATGAGTGAGCTCTTAAGTTCAATGATCTGAAGCCAATGATAACTCCAGGATTCTCAGAAGACAAACATTCATAAACAGGAAGAAAAGGGCAAATGAAGTAATATGAAAATAAACATTTTATACTGGAAAGGGCAATAATAAAACTTGGTTAAAATTCTGCTGCCTCAGGGTGGAGAGATGGCTCAGTGGTTAAGAGCACTGACTGCTCTTCCAGAGGTCCTGAGTTCAATTCCCAGCACCCACATGGTGGCTCACAACCATCTGTCATGAGATCTGGCGCCCTCTTCTGTGTACATAATAAATAAATCTCAAAAAAATTCATAGTAAAAAAATTCTGCTGCCTCTTCTAATTAATACAAAAGAAAACAATTTCAGAGTGTATGTATGTTGTCTACAGTCGGAAAAAAAAGATTTACCTATGAACCAAAAAGTATTTTTGTTTTCTTTCTTTCCTTCATCCTAACTGCCCTCCCTTTTAAACTTGCTCTTCTCTCACTTTCTTCTCTTTTGTTATATCCCATAATATTCTCCCTCCGCATCCTTCACTTTCTCTGACTCCATTTCTTCAAAAAATCCTCTTTCAATGAATATGAATACTATAATTTGTTCATAAATAATCAGGGACCAAAATTCTATCTCAGAATTATGGAAATATATGCAAAACACCATCGACTCTCTAACTTTTTTGGGTACCTGAAAGATTACAGACTTGATGATTTGGAGGCATTTTTCTGAGTCAGTTCTTTCTCTTGCAATAAAGGTTATGATGGGAAAGTATGATCTGAAAGAGAGAAATGAAGACAACAGCTATTTCTGATTGTTTACCTCTAGAAATTAAACTTCCAGAAATGTTAGAAATGATATATGGGACAAAGGTCTTTGAGGACAGCGTTGATCAGGGAGAGAAAATACTGATTCTCAGCTGGTTAATAAACCATTTACCAAGACTAAAGAGACAGAGAATTCATGTAATTCAAATTTATTGTTAATCATCACTATGGCTTCAAAATAAGGATCCTTGAATAAGTGGCCAATATGACACATGGAAATACAATTTATGACTCTCTAAATTCAGGTCCTTCAGGATTACCAATCTTTATATATAAGTTTATGGCTTCAGTAGAGACAAGAGAGGTTGGCAATGGTTTGGAAAACTATGGAACAAACTGCCACTGATGCAGGCACAAGAACTGTCCAGTCAGTAGTCAACACGGTTAAAAGACACTGGGAAGACAGCAACAAGCACATCAGAGTAATAAAATATTGAAATGAGGACCCAAGGAGGAAGTGAGATCTTGAATTAAAAGTACTATTTGTCTTTAGTGTTCAACTAAGCCTAGCTTTGACTCTCCTGTGTTGTGATATGGTCCTGCTTACTGTTATGATTCATTAAAAAGACCTACTACCTTCTGAATCTAGAAAGATTGTTTACATATATGACCTTTTTGGATTCTCAGTGAGACATGTCTGCTCCTGGCAGCACCAATTCACTTTAAATGAGGATGATGGACATCATAGAACCTTGATATAAAGTTTGCTTTCATTGTGGCAAAGTTAACCACTGGGCAAAGAAACTGCCCTTGCCTTGAATACTGACAGTATGCTGTCTAAATTGAACAAATAGGACACAAAAGCAGATAACTGCTGAGCTCTGCCAAGACAAGGTAGTACAGTCCTTCAAAATACCTGCCTTACAATAAGTCTGTCAGATATTCTAGGTCTACAGGCTGAAGATAGATACCCTAGTGTTGCAGAGGAACCTTGGGTGACCATCCAGGCAGCCAGATGTCTCTATTGTTTTTATAGTTTTAGAAGTTGTTTGCTCTATACTTTGTTTACTCAGGTAATATTATATCCTTCTTGGGTTTTTGATGGGGTTAAAGTCTAGATAATTATAGTTACAATTTTCCTTGTTACCAAATTCAGAAAAGAAACTTACAAAAGATGTGTAAGTTGTATAAGGTTAAGAGACATAAAATCTTAAATTGTCTATCAAAGAAAATGTTTTAAGGTATAAAAATATTTTTTAGGATGGTAATACAAGTTATGATAGAAAGTAGTTTAGGTATAAAACTTTGGACTCACTAAGATAGGACAGATTATATAGTATTTTCTATGAATTAACCAAATACATATGGAATAGACATTGTAAATATAATTATTATTTATTAATTGTTCTTATTGTATATGGTTTTACTGTATTAGAGTTAAAACCTTTCCTTTTTATTTCGACAAAATGGGGAAATGACGTGGGGTATTCATATACTGTGTGAAGATGTATTGCTGTGATTGGTGTGATTAAAAGTTGAACAGCCAATATATCTAGGCAAGAGGTATAGGCGAGAAGAACTGGCAGAGAGAGAACTCGAGAAGACAGACAAAGTTACCAGATGGACACAGAAAAAGCAGGATGGGGTACATGACGGGGCATGTACCATAATATAGATTAATATAAATGGGCTAATTTAAGCTATAAGAGTTAGTGGGAATAGCCTAAGCTTTTATAATTAATAAGAAATCTCTGTTGTTATCTGTGAGCTGCCCGATGATGAAAAAGCATGCTACACAGATCTTCCTGTTTGTGTGGCTGGCATTTTATGTACTTAGACACATCTGAGGCCCTTAATCCTGAGATTTAAACTAGTAGAAAACTTATCGTGTATCACTGTTAATGTGTCCTTGATGTGCTGTGTTGTTTTTGATGTAGAATGGCTCTGATAACTGTAGGCAGCACCATCCCTGGGTACATGGGCCTGGGCTGTATAAAAAAATGCAACTGAGCAAGCTAACATAATACAGTAAGTAGGGCACTTCCCTGGTATCTGCTGCAGTTTCTGCTTCATGTTTCTGCCTTATGCTCTGCCCCTGCCCTGACTTCCTCCCGTGATGGATGGTGGCCTGAAAACTGAAAAAAACCTTTTCCTTCTTCAAGTTGCTTTTGGTCAGTGCATTGTTACAGCAACAGAGAAACAAAATAGAACATTTGACTTACGTCAAAAAATTACCTGTTTTGAGATTGGATGGATAGCTTGGTCTACCTTGAGCATTTTTATATTAGATTCATTAAAATGAAAAGAATTTCTAATTTCTATGACAAAAGAAACATGGATACATATTTACAAATTAGGTGAACAATAAGGATAGAAACAGAAAATAAACTATGGTATGGATTTCTTTAGTTGTATTTTTAATGAGCCATTTCAGGCTAGTATATATGATGCTCACAACTTCAAAGATATATCTATATGAAACTATCTGTTTATTTATATGTTCCTTTCAAAAATACTCTTTACAATGTTCCAATGAACTACAGGTTTTAGTCCCTCCTCTATTGAAAATAGATGTGATAATAGCCTTCTTTTTCTCTTACAGATGTCCTTCAGAAAACAAAACAAAACAAACAAATGAACCAAAACCCAACATGTTTTATGTCTACAGTTCCTAAAATGTGTCTATCTCATTCATCCCTTTGGTTTCCTGGGCTTTGGTTGGCTTCACAGCACTATGGTGAGTTTTTAATGTTTTAAATGACTTGTGACAAATGGAACTCAAATGGGCATTTATGCAGTTAGCCTAAAATTTTGTGTGAACATATACTGTTTTATGGTCTTATCTGTGTATCAATTCACTAAGGTTCTCAGTGAAAAAGAATATAACACTCAGGCCTGATGCTGCACTTATAGAGCCAAAGTTTCTAGATGCCAAGGTTTATGAAAATTATTGCTAAATAGTATCTACATTCATATCTTCCATACACAAAAATTTTATAAGATTATAGCATCTATAACAATCCTAACATCACAAAATTTTAATTTTCAACTGAGTTGTTTGTGACATGCATATTTATAACTTAAGCCTTTAATTTCGTTGTTTAGCTTTTTCCTTAAAGTAAACATCAAACTAAATTTTGTTTGAAAATGCAGCCATCCCAGCTGAAAATGCTGCCAAATAATTTACATTCTCAATATCACAACTATACTATCAACAGAACCTGCAACTAGAAGCAATTATACTGAAAACCTAATGGACAGCATGCTAATTATCTAGATGGTTCAGATGAGAGAATTTTTCCTTTTTTAAATTCATTTTTACTCAGTTAACTAATTCATAAGTAGAAAACATAACCTTGACAAACTCGTGAAACCAAACTTTGGTTTTGCTTGTCAAATTCCAAAGTAAGTACCTAGAAAAATTCATTTTCTTTTGCAAACGTAAGTTCTGAAAACAATCTATTTGCTTGTGAATACTTCTTCCAAAGTATTATTAAGTAAAGCCATTACCAAAGCAAGGGATTGGATATACTCGATCCTCGGAGTTCCTTTGTCCTTAGGCAATCCATCATTTCTTCTTCTGTCTTCTGATTTCATCTGTAGCCAACTGAGTTCTTCTGCCACTATAGGGAAATATGCATTTCCTACACCTTTTTTTTTTTTAAAGAGACATATAAACTTGATGCATCATGTGTTAATAACCATCATGGACAGAGATGTTACCTCCTTCAAAACCAAGTGAAGACACTAATTATATAAATCACTAAATGCCTGTGAACCCTCAGAGCATCAATAGTGAAAATCTGAATGGAGCAGAACAAATGGATGGATTTGTGATGATAGCACACTATCAAATTTTTGAAGCAAAGGTGCACCAAAAATACTCTTTCATGGACCAGATATGGACACCCTGTTCAGAAAACTTATTTTCCAGAGGTACCCATGGGAGAAGGGTGACCCTGATCACCAAAGATGGAAAGGGATTTTTGCTTGTCTTCACCAAGAGGAAAGAGTAACAGCAACCAACCTGAATAAGAATAGTTCATTATGTTAAGACGAAAGTAGGGGTATGACATGGAGTTTCTTTCTAAGTGGGAATTTCATCTAAAATACTTTCCATACATCAAGCGTTACCAAGATCTAGATCATAAACTCTTTGCCAGCCAGAGAAGGATTGTTAGGTCACTGAACTACTATGCTGTTTTCCTCCATTAACCCTGGAGGTTTCTGGTTCCTGTTCTTGCTGCAACCAAAAACCACAAATTTAGTAGTTTTAAACTTTATGCAACTTGTTATTTTGTGGTTCTAGAGGTCATCATCTGAAATGTATCTCTCCAACATAGATGAAGCTGTTAATTCTTTCAGGCTTTCCAGAGAACAGTATGTTTTGTTGTCCAGAGATGATGGTCCACTTGCAGTTCAAGGCTTGGCTTTGCTCCCTACCACACGCTCCAGTAATGTCAGGGCAAGGCTCCCTCAAGCTCTCTATCTAAGTCCTCTCATTTACTTTCCTCTTTTACATCTCACAAACCTATGTGAGTACTTGAGCTGACAGAGAATTCAACATAATTCATTGTAATTTTAAGGTAATAATTAGGATATTCAAATCACCTGGGATGTGTTAGTCAAGATTCTCTAGAGGAACAGAACCAATAGGATGAATGCCTGAGGATTGAGAGTCCAGGCATTTCTCCATCATTAGAGCTGATTGCCTCAGCAGTTGCAATCAGCCACTGGGAATTGTGGTAATATTTTGTGTATGTTCTAACAAATGAAGCTTGCTTGAAGAACAGAGGGCAAAGCCAGTCACTAGTTAGCCATAGAGGCCAGGCAATGGTGGAGCACACCTTTAATCTCAGTACTTGGAATCTCATGCCTTTGCTCCCAGTACTTGGAGGCACACACATCTTTAATCCCAACACTTAACCAGGGAGGTTAAGACAGGAAGTGATATGGCTGGGTGGAGAAACGGGATATAAGGCAGGAGGAGACAGGAGCTCAGTCCTTTGGGTTGAGGAGTTGGCAAGGTGTGAGGTGGCTGTGGCTTGTTTCTTTGTCTCTCTGATCTTTCAGCATTTACTCTGATATCTGACTCCAGGTTTTTATTAATCAAACCAATTAGAATTCTCACAACAGGAAATCTGGAAGGTTCCTGTAGAGCTGTTGTTCCTCAGTCAAGAATGGAATCCTCAAAATGCTGGTCTGGTTTCAGTGTAGGAATCAAGTCAATGTCTGCTGAGTGGGGGAAGGACAAGCCAGCAAAAGGCAAATGATCTTCCTTTGCCATGTCCTTTATCTGGACTGCTACCAGAAAGTGTCACCATATTTGTGGTAGTTCATATCAAATAATGAAATAATGAAATCAAGACAGTTCCTCAATTAAGATTACCATCTCTCAGGGCTGGAGAGATGGCTCGGAGGTTAAGAGCACTGTCTGCTCTTCCAAAGGTCAATTCCCTGCAACCACGTGGTGGCTCACAACCATCTGTAATGAGATCTGGTGCCCTCTTCTGATCTGCAGGGGTACATGCAGGCAGAGCACTGTATGCATAATAAATAAACAAATCTTTAAAAAAAAAAAAGATTACCATCTCATGTGGTTCTAATCTATGGCAGATTGACATTACATCACACTAACCTGTTTTCAAGTTCTGAGCTTCTGAACATTGGCATATTGGGAAAAAGGATACTCTCTATTGCAGCATCAATAAGATGGCCAAGTGTGGAAAAGTAAGTCACAATCCCATATTAGAGTGGAAGATGCTAGTATACTCACAATGCCGATGATAGCCTTCCTACCAAAAGTTAGCATCACTGTGGGTGAATATGAGTGTGCTGGGTGACAAGTTATTTTAGTGTAAGCCTAAATATTTACATCAGTGTTTTTTTTTTTTTTTAACTTGGAGGTTCTCTTTTGCTTGTTGTTCTTTGGATGTGTGCACCTCCTCATCGTTTTATTAATCACTAGGATAGTCAACAATGCTTTATTTGAAATATACAACTTAAAATTACTTATTTTAAATGTCACTGCCAACATCTTAAAATTTGAGATTCATTTTAAAATGGTGTCCTATTCTAACTTGTCTTTATAATTTGTTGTCAAAAAAAAAAGTGGAACCAGATGTTCATAGTGCTCTCTTACAGAGGTTTATGGTGGCTAACATTGAACTCTCCTCTGTGCCATGTGGCTCATCTGCCATGCCTTTATAGACATTTTACATTGTCCTATCCAGAGACTAATATATCACCTGGTATATATTAGTTTGCCAACATATTTTATATTTGATGAATTGATTCACAAAATTAGAGATTGATGAGATAAGATATTTGGGATACAACCCAGTTTGACTGCTTACTACCTTTATAAAATCATGCAAATGAATGTATCTCCCTGAAGCTGAATAATTAATCATATATTAATTGGGAAAATAACGTTTTCCCCAGTGGGTTGCAGTGGAAATTAAGAAAACAGTGTCTTATAAATCTTATGGCATATGTAAGGCATATTAATGACTTTACATTCAATAGAAAGGTGACTTTACCAATACCCTAGATTTTGAATAGAATTGTCTAAGATTTTTAAAGACAACTGACAATGCATAGTTATATTTGTAACATAGACATACATGCCCTTTCCACAAAGAAACTTCAATCTAGACTGTCATGAAATTAAAAAAAAATAAAGAACTGACGTCAGTATAAAATTGTTCTTTTATTTCATAGACAGAAGCCAGACACTTCTATAAACAATGTATCTATTTAAGTCAAGGTAAGATATATCTGTGGAATCTATTCTATCTACTCTCCTGTTCACTATTGTGCCAAGACAAATAATTTGGAAACTCATATTCACAGGGATTATCATATTAAAGTATCAAAATGAGGACCCAAGGAAAAAGTGAGATCTTGAATTAAAATTATTATTTGTCTTTAGTGTTCAACTAAACTTAGCTTTGACTGTCCTGTGTTGTGATATGGTCCTGCTTACTTTTATGATTCATTAAAAAGACCCCCCAACCTTCTGAATTTAGAAAGATTGTTTACATATATGACCTTATTGGATTCTCAATAATACTGTGAGATTCACTTTATTTTGCTGCTTTTATAGATGATGTGAACTCAAAGCTGAGAACCTAAAGAAATTATGGTAGCATATCTCACTCTACATATTAAGGAAATAATATTGGAAAAGTGAACGGATGAATATCAGAGGTAGGAATTGAAGACACACAGTAACAGAATGTATCTGAGCTCCAGGGAATCCCCTTTGTCCAGTTTCTATCCTTGAGTCACCCTTCATACCTGTCACTGCTAGCACTAGATTCATCAATAGATCATTTGACAACAGTCAAAATTGTGGCAGAAATAACACTCATTATTCAGGGTGTATTTACTACTGGCTGGTTATTGTCCTTACCATGCATTATCTTTGTGACCCTCAATTCCACTTTGATATAAAAGTATAATAATTTTTATATTATAAGAATAGAATAAAATATAAATAGATAGTATATTATAAAATATAAGAAAATAAATTTTGTAAAAATATAAAATACATATTTGCTGGTAGCAGAATCAGGAGCTATGTCTTAAACCTGTATAACACTAAAGGCCATGGTAAGTCAGTTGCCAGATTTTGTGCTAAATTTCTTTTAAAAGAAAAAAATCTTTGTTAACTCTCTACAAGAAAATATCCAGGTCAGCTTTAAAACTGGGCTTCAACAGGGGTGGTTTATTAGATTCTTTTTTTTTTAACAGAGAAGGTCTTTATCAACAGTGCATTGTAGTTAATATGTTTGTGATCCAAAGGTATAGTCTTTTGGTAACTCAGAGAGCAGTCCCTCTGGGCTTGACCTGCTGATGAAGAGAGCTATCTCACCCAGCATGCTCCTTCTACAGCAAAAGCTAGTGCAAATGCCTACTTGAGGCAGGGGTATTATAGCCTGGGCTCTATTTATCAGTCGGGGTCATCCCCAAGGTTCCTTCTACCCCATTCCTCCCCAGGGGATCTGCCAAAGCCCTGTGTCATGGACACATCACATTGTAACTTGTCTGACAACATTCCTTTTCTCACTCAGAATGTCATCCTAACAAACATCTCCCATGTAAATCCTCAACTGTTTTTCTGTCCCCAATGGAAGACCATGACCCAGAGGAATCAGTATTGTGAACAGATCAGAGGAACAGAATCTAAAATGGATTTTAGATCTCTCTCTCTCTCTCTCTCTCTCTCTCTCTCTCTCTCTTGCTTCCATTCTCCCTCTATACTAAAGTCATAGGTTAAGAAGAAGCCAGAAACCAACAGCTCAGAACCTCAAGAAAATGTGTTACACATAGAACAGTGAGACATGACCAAGACAGCATAAGTGTGAGGGAGGAGAGGGTGAAGCTTTAGGAGATGCAATTCATCCTCCTGATAGCCTATTCAAAGTTCTCTCAGGGAAAAAGCCCAACAGAATCATAAAGGCCATGCTTCCTGGTGGGAGACCTTATTTTATAAAACAAGTGAATGAAGCACTCCAAAAGGTGAACAGTAGGGATCCATATACTGTGCTATCCAAATTTCAACTCCCAGTGTTGGTGTACAGCACTCATTTTTTGAGCCAGGATATTTTCTAATGATAGACCAGCATATTCCTTCCCCAACATGGCTTATGAACAGAGGGAGAAACCTCATAAATATTTACAGTCCTCCTTTGACAGTGGGGTCATCTTTCTAGTCAAGTGAGGGCTACAAAAGCCAGGATTATTTGATGCAACTACAGTTGTTTGGTGAGTACAGTTATAGTGGTATTTTATTTGTGCTGAAATGTGATTTTATTTGTATGTTAATAAATAAAGTTGCCTAGGGGTCAGAGCTATTAGCAAGCCATAGGGAAAGCCAGGGCGGTGGTGGTGCACGCCTTTAATCCCAGCACTTGGTAAGCAAAACTAGGTAGATCTCTGTGGGTTCAAGGATACAGCCAGCATTGGAGACACACGCCTTTAATCTCAATACCAACCATAGAAGACCTAGAGTGACCACAGACAGGCAGTGACGAGATGGTCATGTGGTTGGGTTTACAACCAATGAGAAGGCAGAACAGAACTCTATTTTAAGACGAACGCACAGGAAGTAGTTCCTTTTTCGGAGAGGTCTCTTGGTGGGAGAGGCTAGCTGGCAGCAGGCGGTTAAGTCTCTTAGCTCTGACCTCTTGGGCTTTTATCTTTACATTGGCTCTGTGTCTCTTATTTAATAAGACGATTGGTTACATCTACATACAGTTTTGCTCATGAACTTGCCCCAGTCTTCTCAGAGGGGCTTGTTGTGATTCTATGACTATTTACTTTCTCTGTTTGCGTTGCTTCCTCATGACACTGTTGTCTATGCCCACCATTCCCTACATCCCTCTGAAGTGAGAACTAGTGTACTAACTTCTCTCATGACAAATGAAACACGGAACACAGAGGCTAAAAGCCCACATTGTTTTTTTCTTCATTCATTGAAGTTAAACATTAACATGAAGTAAGAGCATGATGGTTTGTGTCTGTTTTTCAATCAACAGACTTTATTTTCCAGCAGGTGATTTGTTGGGTAGACATACTCCCTTTTGGAAAGAGGAGTAAAAGTACTCTGAAGTGTGCTTTGTGTAAGTCTTCTTTTATGAGGCTCTATACAGTATCTATCCTTGGACCTTTTGACTCAGGATTTCTTTGCTAATTTCCTGGAAGCCAAAAGCATCACATTTAAGGGCATCAAAACAAGTAAGAGGAAAATAACATGCATGTTTTCGAGGGAGTGGCTGGACAACATAAGACTGTCCTCCATCCAGCTAGAAATGCTTTGATTCCATGTTAGTTACAGATGATCTAAACAAATGAGATAATCGCACAAGAAGGAGCAGGGTCAAGAGAGAAAACAGAGAAAGGAATGGAGTGGATACTGTCAAATGTTTGCCTCTTCAAAGTATCGGGGAGGGGGGTGCACTCTTTGCACTGGCAACATTCTTATTTATAGGAACATTTACAAATGTGCCTGGAAAGTCTCCTCATGCTGAAATGCAAAGGACCAAGATCATGACCTAGGCAAGATCTTCCGAGAAGGAGACTTGGAATCTGTATTCCATAGGCTTGGTACTCTATAGTCAAGCAGATAGGAATAACTGTTTGAAAGAAGCCTGGCTTGCTTGCTGCCAGGGAGAGGCTGAACAGGATGGAAAGCCTATTATCAGGGCAGTTGTGGGGGCAACCAAGAAGGTTCAAGAGAAGAAATCAGTGAAAGGATTCATGTGGGAGAAGGAAAAATGTGCTATTCACGATAGAATAAAGATTGCAGGAAGCCCATGTGTACGAGACTTAGGGCAGTGATGTCTTTCTGGATAGGATTCATATTTGCCCTGAAGTTTGTCTGCAATGAGGCTCTCCTACATTTCTTTTACAGCCTAGTTTTGATGATTCTGAGTCTCATATAGAAGGCAGCACTGATGTCTAACCTAGCTACTTGTTCACCCATTATTATTGAAGATCCTTATGGGATGATCTTTACAATGGACACAATATATAAGACCTGCCTGACACAAGATTTATCTTACTACGTGATAGTTAATATTTAAACTTTCCTCACTGTGCTGTAGATTCTGTAATAAGCTTTTATTATTATTCAGTTCTTACAAGACACCCTGGCATAGGTTCTTTATCCTTCATTTCAGAGAGAAAGTGAACACGACTTGAGAGTGAAGTATAAGAAGTAATAAATAACAGCCATATCAAGTAATAAACTAGCACATACTTGCTGTTACACAGGCTCTAACGTATAATGACTTGTTTAATGCTCATGGCTACTTATAACTCCTAGATCATTACATAATTGCCTTAGATGTGAATAAATGACATCCCAAAATACAAACAGGGTTTTACAAGTTCTCAGCATGGAAACTGATAAATAATATTAAAAATTCATAAAATAGGACACAAAGTTGTGTGAGGGTGGATCTGGGAGGACTTGGGGCAACAGAAATGAATATGATCAAAATGCATTGCATGAAATTCTCGAACTACCTTAAAAGCAAACAAACAGCAACAACAATAAAAAGACTTCAAGGCCCACATGGATTCTAAGAAACTTCCATGATTTGTGATAACCATTTGTTTTAACTTGTATGTGAGTGTGTATGCCTATATGAATGTATGTGAATGCCTGAGAGGCCAGAAGATGGTGACAGATCTGTTGTGGCTGGACTTACAGATCTATGTGAGTTACCTAATGTGAGTCTTAGAAAATGAATTCCTGTCCTCATGACTAAGCAGCAAGTGCTCTTAACTACTGAGGCATGTCTCCAGCCCCAGACAACCAGCTTTGACCTGCCCATTTCCTGATACACTGCAGATACTCAATGATCCTTCACTTTCAGTTCTCATCCATATCAACCCCTATCGGAAACTTACATTGATTGAGGGTGTTCTGGCAAATATGAGAGAAAAAAATTAAAGAGGTTACCCCAAGTGCTCCTGGCATGGGGAGTGACTTGCCTTTCAGGGCAGCTATTTTGCTTGACAAATCACAAAGGTTGGTTTTCTTTTCTTACTTTGAGTATTGATTAATAAATATGACTTACTTTTAGACCTGCAGAGGAGAAGCGTTTAGTGACAGAGTGAGGCAAGTTCATCATTATGCTTCAGGTAAATGTCTTCCTCTGGTACACAACAGCAGAGTTTTATTCTAGTTAGGAAATGATAGCAGCAGAGAGCCAGTGCATTGCAAGACCTCTTCTCACACTCTCAATGTGGAAGAACTTGGTGACACTGGAGAAGTCATTGACATTTATCAGTTTTACATGTTTCCATGCTGCACACTGAGCATCCATAAGTCATCCTTGCTCTCCAACACTTATTTTTGTTATGGGTTCTCTTTTTTTATAAAGAGATATTTCCTTATCTCTAAAGTAGTTTCCTTGTTAAATCTGTCCATGTCCTACTAGCCTATTAGAAATATTTGCCCTTATCTGATCCTGGGAAGCATTTTACCTGTGGCACTTGTTTCCTAGAAAAACTATTCATTGTTTCAAAACATCATGCCTATAACTATAACCCAAAAATATGTATAAAAATAAAGGTGACTTTTCATTGGCATTTCTATCTTCACATATTTATTTTATTTTAGTTTATTTTAGTTTAGTTGTGATTAACTTTAGATCACTTTGACAACCTATGCTTGGACATGTTGGCAATTGGCATTTGTTTTAAGCTTTGCCCAGGAAAAATACATAAATGAACCCACTTTAAAATAGGATAATAAATAATATCCCATTTTATATTCCTTTTGGTGGACTGAAGCAGCAATGGTAGAGGCTTTGAAATTAAACAAACGTAGGGATAAATTCTAGAATGATTTGGATTTTAAAAAAGACCTTCAAAGATCACAAATATCTCCCATATATAGTATTCCATATTTTTGTTTAGGACAAAATCGATGTAGACTTGTACAGCCATTTAAGGTAAATGTTCTAACAATGTGTTTCAAAGGAGCATAGATGAATTTCAAAAATACATCACAGTAGAACTCTATCTTTCTTAGGTACCTAGTACCCAATCCTCAGCCTAAAGATTTTCTGTTTTCAGTGTATGTCTATCTCATAAATTACATCATAAATATTGACCTGCCTTATTGACTACCTTTTACAGCTAATATGATGTACTGCTAAATAAAGCTATCAGGTAGAGTAACAGAGTCAACAGGCTTTACTCAGACACAGAAAAATATTACAGGTGATTAAACGCACAATTGCTCTCAGGATAAAACAGCTTTGTACATGGACTTCAAACTAAGAGTACCATGACTGAAAGCCTAGTGATAGGTGGTGGGAAAAGGGAAAGAGAACAACTTGGCATGAACTAATATTGACTTCAAGGAGAGTGGTATTTTTTTATAAACAGAAAGTTCAAAACTTAATGTTCCTCTGTCGGAGTATCAGATCTGACAGGAGCACATGTACAGGTCTATACTGCATGCTTCCTTAAAAAAAATTAAAAAAAAAAAACTGTGGAAGCCATCACAAAGTGGTGACGTTCCATAGTCTGTTGGATGATGTGCTCTTGACAAGCTGCATCTGTCCAGAAAGGCATAATGGCTTGAGATATATTTTAAAGGCATATCAGTTTTCTTTATTCATACTCTCATTTTGAAGCCATAGCCAACATATATCATTGAGAGACTTCTTTTTAAGAAGCAAAAGAAAAACCACATTAAAAAAAAAAAAGCCAGGCTGGAGAGATGGCTCAGAGTTTAAGAGCACGACTGCTCTTCCAGAGGTCCTGAGTTCAATTCCCAGCACCCACATGGTGGCTCACAACCATCTGTAAATAGATCTGGCACCCTCTTTCATATACATAATAAATAAATAAATCTTTAAAGAAAAAAAAAAAAACCCTCACCCCCTCACCGTCTCTTGTTCCTTCCATCACACTGAACTCTCAGAGGGAAATTGGGAATTAAGAACATCCATGTAGGGACTCAAAGGAGTATGGATATGGAAGTTAAACGTATATGACATTTTACCCTGGTACTGGTTTTAATATGTTGAATTACTTTTTATTGGCTAGTCAAATTTTCCAATTTTTTTCTTTTCATCTTTTATCTGGAGATAAGAATTATGTATTATGGAGTAAAGACACACAATGTCTTGAAAACCCCTTGACCTGTGAACCTCTCTCGAAAAAAGAGATAAGAGCACTAACACTAAGGATTGTAACAGCAGAGGCGACTGTCAATTTTACTCATAATCTTGTCTGTAGCTTGCATAAATATCATACCCTTAAATTAAAGTTAAAAACTTGTGGAAGCCTACATAAGTGATTATGACAATATTAGATTTTTATATTTTAAATGTATTTTGTGTTGGCTACTTTGAAACTACATTATAGTCATTGTTTTCTCCTTTTTAAAAATTTCTGCTTCTTTCCCTTAATTTCCAAGTATTCTAAAATTTTTATATCTCATTTGGTTGATCACTTTTTTGCTGAAATTAAAAAACCTTGAAAATGTAGTCTCTGGGACTGTGTCACCTTTTTCTGCTGTTCTTGTTTTGTTTTTTGTTTTTTTGTTTTGTTTTGTTTTGTTTTGTTTTTGTTTTGTTTTTTTTGGTTTGCTTTTTGTTTTTCTGAAAACTGTGTCATGTTCTGTAAGCAGAGCTATCCTGGATAGGTAGCTATATTGGTCTCAAACTCGTGATAATCCTACCTTAGCTTCCAAATGTTGTGGTGTCGTTTAAGCTCTTGTTAGCATTTGTTTACCCAGTGATAGTATTATCTTTCACTTAACACACCATTGTCTAGATCAGTGGTTCTCAGCCTTCCTAATGCTGTGACCCTTTAACACAGTTCCTCATGTTGTGGGGACCCCCAACCATAAAATTATTTCATTGCTGCTTCATAGCTGGAATTTTGCTACTGTTATGAACCATAATGTAAACATCAGATATGAAGGATATATGATATGTGACCCCTGTGAAAGGGTCATTCAACCCCTCAAAAGGGTCAAAACATATAGATTAGGAACCACTGGTCTAGAAGTATAAAACCTATATGAAATTAACATGTTCTAATTTGTTTTCTGTTGCTTTAAAACATTCATGACTCAAGGCAGCTTGAGCAGGATTGAGTTTATTTGGATTACATGTTCTGTCATAATCTGTCATTGAGGGAAGCCAGAACAGAAACTCAAGTGTAGTAACTGAACCAGAAAATATGAGAGTGAGGAATGCTGCTCACTGGTTTGTTCTTTAGATTGTTCCCAGGCTCATGCTCGGATAGCTTTCTTATAGAACTGAGGAAAACCTGCCCAGTGATGGCACTGCCAATGGGGAGCACATAGTTTGAGGCCAAAATATTTGTTTCCACCTTCTCTTACTCTTAAAAGTTGAGGGAGCAAATGATTATAACTATAGGAACAAAGAGAAAAACAAAATTATGAGTAACTTTCATTTACACTGAAAATATTTTTCAGAAGAAAATAATTATTGTTGCTGAGGTTAGACTCCAGCCTATGCATAAGTAATCTTCTAACTTCTTCCTTCCAAATATCCATGGCTACAGGCATGTGCCACCACACTTAGTGAGAGAAAACATTTCCTCAAAAGCAGAGGACTTGGGCTGAAAGTCAGGGTCAAAGCACTTACCATGTCCAAATCCCTGGAGTCCGTACCCAGAACCTCATAAGTCATAAAAATATTTCACTGTTGTTCATTTTTACCTGATTTCAGGTAAAAATGAATTAGTCTGAATTAAACTAGACTAAGACAACCTATTATACCATATAGAAGTTCTGAGCCATATACTACATGATATTTATCTATTAGACAATAATACTATTCATTTAGACAATAACAATGTAAGTATTTGCTGTATATATGATAGCATGTTTAGATAAAGAAGAGGGATGTTTCTATAATTTGAAAATCACGAGGCATATGGAGAAATGGCGTAATTTGGGATTTTATTAAGAGACGAGGAATGGAGCAGGTGAGAATATAATCCTCAAAGAAGACATAACACACACTAATAAGGAAAAAAGTAGCCTTCTCTATCTATAGAGGGGGATGGAGTATATTCTAGAACATTCTCAGACCTCCATTTACATGTCCCTACCCCCATCCCCACTATCACATGCATTTAGTTTCCCCCTTGTTTGCAATAGAGTGAGCCTTTATAGTATTTTTGCCAAATGGCTCTTATTGTCTTGATAATGATGTGATGCATTCAAGGGAAAACAAATAAACAAACATATGCTGAATTCTGTGTAGAATGGAAAGAGGTAGCTATTAGGCTGCAAAGACTGTTCTGTTCTTATAGTATTTCACAAAAACAGCTCTTCATGCTGGCACTCATTCATTGAAAAATATAATTAGCTCTTTCTGTGATCCACCCACTGCAATGTTCAAAGTGCTAATTCACAGAAAAATAAACAGCAAGCCCTGGCTATGTGGACTTTATGCAGTGATAAAAGAGCAGAAAGCAGTGTTTGAGGCATTCCTATTCGTAACTGTACATGTGTCCATTTATTGGGATGCTTCGTGCCTGAGGCACTAAGCAATACATGTATTAGACTAGAGGGCTGCTTTCTATTGGATTCATCTCCTTAAATGCTAAGTGCAATGTCTAGAATATAGATGATATAAATACTCAGTAGAAAATAGTTGTAATTATTAATTAACTTAGATAATTATTCCTTTAGGCATTGGTAAAGTTGCTATAGTGACTTTTTTTTAACAGATATACAGTTAGTCAATACTTGGACCTTGGTAAGCAGATGTTCCTGACTGAGCTAATAGTATCCACTGAAGGCTTTAGTAAGCATAGACCCCCTTCACTCATCAGTATCCCATCTAATTCTACAATAGGCCCTTGGAACTGACTCTTAAATACACAATCACATCCTCTTCTAACTGGAAATGTGTCTGTATAGGACATGCTTCCTGGAACTTCCTGGGGCTGTGATGGCCTCATGAGACAATATCATTGAATAGCTTCATTAGTGGATATAGGTCAAGTATGTACTTAGCTAAGAGGAGAGCTGAGAGGACATCTTTATCCAGTTTAGATGAGACCACACACCTTCTAGATTAGGTGAATCTCCTCTTCTAAGACCGTTGCTAGGAAACAAAAGAGAAAAGATGTGTTCATGTGCCCATGGTTGTAATTTTTAAATGGAAATGACAATAAGTAGAATAATGGTGCTAATGATAATAGCAAAGTCAGATGAATATGTAAGAGATTGCAACTCCATCAGCTCTGCAATTTCCAAGCCATTGAACCCACTAGTTGAATGGTACAGAAATACAAAGCATTTTCAAATATTGTTAAACTTAATCCCTATTTGTACCATTGATTAATATTATACTGTATATAACAAAATAAAAACTAGAGATTTACTCAGAGAAAATTATTTTAAAAATCAGGTTGTATTATAACCGAAACATCATCTCACTCAACTGTTATCCCATGTCTGAATTCAGCCTTATCATCAAAGAAAATCTCCATCTTTTGTCTTTTGTGAGAATCTCCACAGGGATGTGTATGATTCATTTCACTTGATTGTCCTCTAGAAGCTGCAAAAGTAAACAAACAGAAAAAACAACAACAACAAAAAATTGTTATCAGAGTGGCTTCAAAAGTCACACTTTAACCCCTTTCTGATGTGTCTTTTGTTAATGATAAACTAAATACATTAGAAGTACAGTACAAAAGAAATACAGACCTCAAAATTACATACTGTTGAAGAATTTTCTGGATTAATTTGTAAAATACATAACGACTATTATTTGTTTGTTTGTTTGTTTGTTTGTTTGTACAGGTGTTTTATCTGTATATCTGTGCATCACATGCATGCCTGCTCCCTGTAGTGGTCAAAAGAGGTTGTCAGATCCCCTGGAATTAGAATTACAGATGATTGTGAGCCATGATATGGATGCTGAAAATCAAATTTGGCTCCTCTGGAAGAGACTCTATCCACTGAGCCATCTAACCAGCTCTTGGTGGCAGACTTTGCACAGAGAGATAAAAGTAGACACGAGAGAGAAAATCAAGGTGTCTAAGAATAGTAAGAAAACCAGAGATAGATAGTCTCTGGAAAGGGGATATACTCTTGGAAATTTCAGGGCCATGAATTTGAGTTTGTTTTGTTAAAGGCACCAACAGCTAATGGGGTGGTATTTTTCTCAATGACTCACACACTCCCTAATTCTGATAAAATTGCTTGATCTACTTCTGTATGAAACAGGGTTGTTCCTCAGAAATCAGTGTCATTGTAATATTCAAAAGATGAATTCTGGAGACTGAGTGAGTTGGAACTCAGTGTGTTCAAATGCCTTATGACTTTAATGTCTCAGGATTGTGTTCTATTTCTCAGGATGGAAACCAATGTTGAAATCCATCAACTGTGTGACATACTCTTTCTTCAATAATCACCTTGGGCATGTTTATTCTTTCAAGAGCATTAGGAGACTAGTTGCAATGAAGGTGAGATTATCATATGGTAGTTTATGGAAACTTATCATCTCCTCATGAGTTGTGGGTACTTCCTGCATGCTATAGTTCTCTAGTCCAATCATTATGTAGCCTGGCTTAATCATACTCTAGAAAAACAAAGACTTGGGTTTGCTTGTGAATCCTAGCAATAACTCTGGTTGTAATCACATGCACAAATCGCCAAATATAAAATGTGTCTTACTTTCTGGATAAAAAAAAATGAATAAAATTTTCTCCAGCAAGGTAATTATGACAGCTTCAGTAGTTTTTAGTTGTAAAAATAACTTTTATTTCTGGGTAGGTTAGGTATCCTCACTCACATAATAGTCATATTGAGATTGTTATCATAAAGACAAGCTTCCCCAGCTCACAGACTGCAGGAAAGAATTGGACAAATTGAATCATAAACTATTATTATATGTCATCTGGTTAGACTTCCAAAATAAATGTCAAAACAACTTTACAACAAAAGAGAATATCCAGTAATTTCTATTTCTATAAGCCATGGCTATAAGAGAATGACAAGTTGGTTTGTCATTGTTAATAAAGTATCATACCATCCAATGTCCTGTATTGGATTTTACATAACTTCTGTGTGGATCCACACATATTTGCATAATATAGATATATAGGCATAAAGATGCTTTTTTTTAATTTCTAGGTATTTACAAATGAATGCGTATGCATGAGCATATCCATACCCACAAATAAGTGTGTGCACATTGCCCATTTATACAATTTCACATTGGACTCTATCGATAGTGTTTTATGCACACACCAGCAACATTATTTTCTCTTCATGCTTTGAGAAGGTTAAATGCTTCTGGAGTTTAAAGTGTAATTGATTTTTTTGATGAGGAGGAGTTATAATGAAGCTCCCTATGAATGGAGCGGCATCAAGGAGGTCGTGATTGGAAGCATGAAGAACAGATATGGAGCTATGTAGATGTAACCAACCGCCTTATTAAATAAGAAACACAGAGCCAATGTAAAGGTGAAAGCCCAAGAGGTCAGAGCTAGGAGCCTTACCCACTTTCCACCAGCTAGCTTCTCCCGCTAAGAGACCGCTCCCAAAAAAGGGAGTTTCTTCCTGTGCGGTTGTCTTATAAAGAGTTCTGGTTCTTCCTTCTCATTGGTTGCAAACCCAACTACGTGAATGCCTCGTCACTGCCTCTCTGTACAGACCTCCAGGTTTTCTATGGTTGGTATTGAGATTAAGGGCGTGTGTCTCCAATGCTGGCTGTATCCTTGAACACACAGAGATCTACCTAGTTCTGCTTACCAAGTGCTGGGATTAAAGGCGTGCACCACCACCGCCCTGGCTTTCCCTATGGCTTGTTAATAGCTCTGACCCCTAGGCAACTTTATTTATTAACATACAAATAAAAATCACATTTCAGCACAAATAAAATACCACTATATTTCCCCTTTCTAATTTAATAAAAAGAAAAAAAAGGAAAGTTGTAACTAATATAAGAAACACTATATACAAAAGTACAATAACTATATACAATATATACAAGTGATGAATACCTAAACAATGTCTAGTCCATTTGTATTTGACAAATTCAGAGAAAATAATTCCATTACTTATCCTATTTTGGTAAGTCCAAAATGTACCTAATTCCTTTCTATCCTAACTAATCTTCAACTATAATTAATTAATCTTCAGCTATAACTAATTAAACTTCGACTATAACTAATCTTCAACTCCCTCAGAGACCCAAGAAGGAAATAATATTACCTAACAAAAATAAAAACAGGAAGTGCATGTAAGCAGCTTCCAAAAAAATTGTGAGTTGACAGAAACAGCCAGCCACCTGGACAGTCACCTGAGGTTTCTCCTCAGTGTTGGGGCATCATCTTCAGCCTATAGGCTTAGCATATCTGACAGACTCATTTGTGAAGTAGGATGTACACAAGTTCAACAGTTCAACCTCACCTTGGGTGAGAGCAGTCCATGTACCAGAAATACCTGAATTCCACTAGTGTCATGTCCTGATTCAGGATTTTAAATTCTGGAAATTGTTGATAGTTTTTTTAATTCAGCTGTCCATTCTTCTTGACCGTGTATGTGTGGCTTCATCTCAGCATCCCATTCTTTTCCACATCCCTCTATTAAATGCCAGTCTGCTACTGAGAGGCGTGAGCTTAGTTACTCTTCAAGAATAACTGTTTCAGCTGCTGTTGTTCCATTGCACATCAGAAGCCATCGGCCCACTGCCTGTTCAGCTGCCTTCGAAGGAAAGGGCACTGTACCTTTTCCAGATTGCAAAGGCCACTTCAGGGATGGTGCCATATTGTCCTGGCCTCAGAAGATGCCTTTTGATAAAGCCATAACCACACTTGTTTTGGCAAGAATCGGTAGTCCTTTGTTTCATTTCTGTCTGTCCATTTTGTCCTGTTGTCAGCAGTAGATTCGAGGATACTTTGTTGTCCAGTGGCTAACATTTGCCACAATGAAAGTTAACTCCATATGCAGTTTCTTCAATGCCCATATTCTCTCTGAAGTAGTTTGGTACTGCCAGGAGCCAACATGTCTCATAGTCATAACAAAAAAGAAAAATTTTCTTAGTTATTAAAACATTTTAAATGCCATTTTCTGTAGATCTCTGAAGGGTTTGAAGATGACCTGTCTGTCTAAAATATATCTGTTCAATTTTGAAAATATACCTAATATGACTATAAGTTCTATTGTAATGTCTAACTACTAACTTTCATTTCTTTATATTCTAATAGTTGGTAATAACATTCAAGAATCAGCAATTTGTATTATTTTGTTAAATGAACGGTATAAGTACAATTAGAAATATACATATAGCATTTCCTAACAATATCAATTTCAATATATATAATTTGTATATAATATAAAACAATCCAATCCAATGTAAAGTATTTAAAACTAGTAATTGTCTTTTTCTTTCTTTTCTTTTTTTTTCTCCGTTTTTTTTTTTATTATATAAACAAGAACCGTAAATCTAATCTCCTTTGCTTAGCCCTTTTCCTAACTCTTGATAACCAGTTGGAACTAACCCCTCTAAACAATGAAAATTATCCCAGACCCAAAACCCATTAAAAGACCAAAAAACCACCCGTCCCACACCACCTCTTTGGGAGCATGGGCGTCGTATTCTTAAAATTGCTTCCTGCTGGGTATGGGCGAAGGTATCTTTGTTCTGAAAAGAAAAATTTTAGGTTAATTGTCAAATTCTAGGAAAGGTGACTATATCCTTCATTATCCAGTCTGTATATAATGCCAAAGTTCAGGATTTATCTCAAGTCCTTATTCAAGTAGTCTTTGAGACTGGATCATCTCAGTCAGCCCTCTCAAAATTGCTCTGAGCACTGTGTAGTTCAAAGCTGATCTGTAGTTTGATGTTTGTCAGCTCAGTGATATTATTATTGTCCACGTGGAATTGTTGTTGTTGTGGAGCCCCATCTTCTTCCTGGAGACTTCAGTTGATGTTAGGCCTGGCCGTGAATTCATGCAGAAAACTGGTAAGAGACTCGAACACAAAGACATATATGCAGCTAATTGAAGCTTTTTTCTAGAATTAGTTAGTACTCTATATAACCATTCATATCTTAACAAAGTTTAAAATGTATATATATCTGTATGTATATATATATATATATATTAATCTTGTAAACTTTGATATAGAATTCATACTTTAAGAACAGTTTAAAGAATCAGAATAGAATCAAAGATTGAGATTAGTAATAGAATAGTCCCTTAATTAATTTGGCTTTTTTATTTTTTCTGTCCCATAGCAGAAGATGGCTCTTCTTCTGGCATGATACAGGGAGTTTGCATTTTCCTTTTAACAACATGCTTGAGTTTAAAGAAGGAGAGAGCCATTCTCCAACTCTAAAGTCAGCTTTAAATTTTAATTGAACTGGAACTATTAGAAGATCAAGTGTTAAATTTCTTTAGAGAAGAGCAGAAACAAACATTTAGGAAGACTTATAAAAATTTTTTAGATGATATACCAATAGGCCATTTTACTCTGTTTCCTGGGATAGATGGTTTGTCCCTTTTCTTCAGTTGTCTCATTTGTCCAGTGTTCTTCAGATTCCTTAGGCTTCATTCTCCTAAAAGACAAAAACAAAAACCTTTCCCCAAGACTAATTTTGGGGATGTTCCTTTTTGGCAAGTTATTATCTGATTAAATGAAAAAGCATGTGTTAATGGTATAAGTTAGTTTAAATTGGATGTTCATGCTGGTTGATGAACTATCACCTCCTCTAATTAAGAGGTTTCTTGTTCAAATCGAACCTTTATCAATTTTGATGGTACCCACAGCTTATCTTCTCCTGTAGAAACAAAAGCAAAACCTCGTCCCCAATGTAGCACATATCCTGGTTTCCATTCTGAGGTTAGCACATCCTTAAAGTATATAGGCTGATTTAATTCTGTAGTTTTTTCTATTATCCAATGTCTCTCTGCAGCTGTTGTTCCTTTCTCATTGGCATTGAGAAAATTCAAAGTTAATAGAGCATTATGCAGTCTATTTCTGGGGGTTTTTGTTACCCCTTTCTGTTTATTTAGCATATCCTTTAGAGTTCTGTTTGATCTCTCTATAACTGCTTGACCTGTAGGATTATGTGGTATACCTGTAATATGCTTTATATCATAATAAGCAAAAAACTGCTTCATTTTAACAGAGACATATGATGGAGCATTGTCAGTTTTGATTTGTGCAGGTGTACCCATGATGGCCATAACTTCTAGCAAATGAGTGATTATAGAATCAGCTTTTTCAGAACT
>CABHPP010098020.1:0-12459 GCA_902168425.1 Peromyscus attwateri | reverse complement strand
TTTGGTAAGTTGTGGTTATAAATTAAATGTTTCTTGGTTAAATAAAAATACTATATCATTTGGATTAATTTCCTCTGTAATCTAGCAGCAGAACCTTATTATTGATACTTATACAATTCAAAACAGGAGACAACTTTTATTCAACATCCACATACTTAGAAAGAAAATCTCAAAGGACTGGGAAAAGGAATTATACATTTCTTAATATTTCATAGACATGGCAGAGTTGAAATATATATCCTGTAATAAAATTATTTGTGAATGACTGGCAGGAGTGATGGCATCAGGTCAAGGTTTGATAAGGAACTTCAGTTTTTCTTGTGTTCTAGAAATTAAAATTGGACTGAATAAATTGCAGGAGTTGTTTGTGAAATGAAAGGAAAAATACAGGGAAAAAAGCTCACAGAGGAGTAAATCTGCCATAGCAGTTTCTTGTGAGATGGCTGACTTCCTCTGGACTTTTTTTTTTTTGACAAGATAATAGGGTGGTTTTTGAAATGCCAGACACTGTGATGCCTGGAAATGATATATGAAAAAAGGTGACCAATGAAATCTTATCATTTTCCATAGATGCCCTAGAAAGCCATTTTTGTTCCCTGCATTTCATTACTTATGAGATGGATATTGTTTGTAGTATCTCTGACAGTAGATATGCTCAGAGATAATGATGTTATAATTATGAATTAAGTATTATTTCCTGTTCACACAAAAATTAAATGACACCAATTCATATTGCAGTCAATTTAATTGTTAAATTACTTTTATGAGAATCATTGAAATAAGAAAATGTTAAATACATGAACTCTAGTCCTAATTGTCTATTAACTATAGCTAGGTTGTTTATATTTGGCTCAGTATTTGTCTTTCAAATTCCTTATTAGTAAACTTTCAAAATGTTACTTCAGCTGTAATAGTCTGAAGTATATGGCGAACACATGTATTAAAAGAAAACCGGTTGCTATATTTGGACATAGGGCATCAGATTACCAGGTATCCACTTACCATGTAAGGATGAATGGAAAAGCTTGAAAGGAAGCTATCATTTCTTTAAAATAATGTTGATTTTTGGTCTGCCTAAAGACCCTGAGACACACCACATAATAATCTGCAACATAATATGCAGCATTGAAAGAATATAGGTTTCATCTTTTATTTCTAACTTTCAATATGATACAAACCTTTCTGCGATCATATCTGGTTTTTTTTTTTGTTGTTGTTTTGTTTTGTTTTGTTTTTTTGGTTTTGGTTTTTCGAGACAGGGTTTCTCTGTGTAGCTTTGCGCCTTTCCTGGAACTCACTTTGTAGCCCAGGCTGGCCTCGAACTCACAGAGATCCGCCTAGCTCTGCCTCCCGAGTGCTGGGATTTTTTAAAAGCCTTTCCAATACCTAAAGCCCAACAGTAACCACATCCCTCCCGATTTATGTATTTCTGACATAAACTCTTCATATTTTTAAAATCTGTACTGCTTACCATGAAGTAAATAATCCACCAAGTAGTCTTGAACGCATTGGCATAGGAGATCGCTTCCTAGGTATAACACCAGTAGCTCAGACACTGAGACAAACAATCAATCAATGGGACCTCTTGAAACTGAAAAGCTTTTGTAGAGCAAAGGATACGGTCAACAAGGCAAAGCGACAGCCCACAGAATGGGAAAAGATCTTCACCAACCCCACATCTGACAGAGGACTGATATCCAGAATATATAGGGAACTCAAGAAATTAAACATCAAAAGTCCCAACAGTCCAATTAAGAAATGGGCTATAGAACTAAACAGAGAATTCTCAGCAGAGGAAACACAAATGGCTGAAAGACATTTAAGGAATTGCTCAACATCCCTAATCATTAGGGAAATGCAAATCAAAACAACTCTGAGATACCACCTTACGCCAGTCAGATTGGCTAAGATCAAAAACACTGAGGACACCTTGTGCTGGAGAGGATGTGGAGCTAGGGGAACTCTCCTCCACTGCTGGTGGGAATGCAAGCTGGTACAGCCACTGTGGAAATCAATATGGCGCTTTCTTAGAAAATTGGGAATCAATCTCCCCCAAGATCCAGCTATACCACTCTTGGGCATATACCCAAGGAATGCTCAATCATACCACAAGGGCACTTGCTCAGCTATGTTCATATCAGCATTATTTGAAATAGCCAGAACCTGGAAACAACCTAGATGCCCTTCAACCGAAGAATGGATAAATAAACTGTGGTACATATATACAATGGAATACTACTCAGCAGAGAAAAACAATGACATCATGAGGTTTGCAGGCAAATGGAGGGATCTAGAAAAAATCCTCCTGAGTGAGGTAACCCAGACTCAGAAAGACAAACATGGTATGTACCCACTCATAGGAGAATACTAGTTGTGGAACAAGGATGACTGGACAGCTACTCACAACACCAGGGAGGCTACCTGGATAACAGGACCCCAAGAAAGACATGGGGATCACCCAATGACAAAGAAATGGATGAGATCTACATGAACAATCTGGACGTGAGTGGGGGTAATGAGGGGCAAGGGGCGAGAGAAAGAGAACTTGGGGGAGCGGGAGATCCCAACTGGATCAAGAACAGAGAGGGAACACAAGGAATGTTCATGATAAATGAAGACCACATGAGAATAGGAAGAAGCAAAGTGCTGGAGAGGCCCACAGAAATCCACAAAGATGCCCCCACAATAGACTGCTGGCAATGGTCAAGAAATAGCCCGATCTGACCCACTCTGGTGATATGATGGCCAAACACCCTAATTGTCGTGCTAGAAACCCCATCCAGTGACAGAGGGAACTAGATGCAGATATCCATGGTCAGGCCCTGGGTGGAGCTCCGGGAGTCCAATTGGTGAGAAGAAGGAGGGTTTATGTGAGCAAGAGTTGTTGGGACCAGGGATGGATGGAATACAGGGACAAGTGGCCAAACGAATGGAAACACATGAACTGTGAACCAATGGCTGAGGGGCCCCCAACTGGATCAGGCCCTCTGAATGGGTGAGACAGTTGATTGGCTTGATCTGTTTAGGAGGCATACAGGCAGTTGGACCGGGTCCTGTGCTCAGTACATGAATTGACTGTTTGAAACCTGGGGCTTAGTAGAGACCCTTGGCTCAGCCTGGGAGGAGGGGACTAGACCTGCCTGGGCTGAGTCCACCAGGTCGATCTCAATCCTCGGGGGAGTCTTTGCCCTGGAGGAGATGGCAATGGGGGGTGGGCCGGGGGAAGGGGGGCGGGGCGGGAGGAGGGAGAATGGGGAAATCTATGGCTGATATGTAAAGTTGAATTATATTGTAAAATAAAATAAAATAAATTCAAAAAAAAAGATAAAAAAAAAATTTGTGTCCACAACTAACATGGCCCACTTGGCTCCTGTGTATTATGTAAGCCCACTATAGAACCTATTGTAGCTCCATGATTACAGTAGATTTTCTGTTCCATTGTCTGTTTTCTCATGTATTCCCATGTAAATGCCATTCACCTCTCTAAATCACTGTCCCCAGAACATCACCATTAGCATCCTATGTGAATATGATAGAAATATATCACTGGGCCCTATTTCAGATCTGCTAGATCAGTTGAGGTAAAGGCTAGCATTACAGATTTTAATAATCCCTCTAAGTGATTGGATGGACAGTAACATTTAAAAACCACTGGTCTAGAGCATTATTTTATGACCTTCTTCTAGCAATTATTAGATTGAATTACAGGGACAGAATCTCCTTGAAACTCAGGAACATTTATTTGCCATCTCTATCTTCATGGTATAGTACTCTATTTAGCCCATAAATAAACCACAATAAATGCTTTCTGTGCCAATAAATAAGTTAATCACGTATATTGTTTCTTGCCCTTGAGGTATCTGAATTTTCTTGGAGAAGAAAATATAGCCTTGTGGAGTAAGAATAGAATAATTTATTGTCAAATATAATAAAATAATAAATAGATGCCATATAATGCTTGCTAGGTTCTGCTCAATAGGTAAAAATTTGCACATGACTTCTGATTAAAGAAAGATTACTGGTGAGTGAGTCACCTGAAGAAAAGTTTACTACAAAAAAATGGTAATATGCAAAAAGATTTCAGTCTCTTACAAAGAGACCTGAGCTGATGAAAACATGGTTTTATGAAGAATAAATGTTTGACACAGAATGCCATTCTACATGTTAAGATTTGAGAAAGATACAAAGAAAAAATGATTGTGTAGGTAGAAAATTGTATCAGCAACTTAAGTTTATATCAAAGAGAATATAGATTTAAAAAGTTTGAACAAGAATTTTGTATAACACTGTTAATATATCTAGATAACCTATGCTATTATTAGCCTGTCAAAGAAATACATATAGGTTTCATGCATCAGTTTCTTTATGAAGCCAAAGTAAGTTTGGGCTTATCTGTTCAACAAACTGCTCATAATTGATTATGTTATAGTTGCATTTACTAAAACGATGTTTTAGAAATAGCAGTTACTATGATTTACTTAATTCTTAGGAGCTACAATTCTTACAAACAAATTGTCCCACAACAGACCTTTGGAAAACAGCCTTTGGAAAGAGTCAGTGAGAAAAGATTGGAACATGTGTTTCTGCCTAGATAGAAAAAAAATATAAGTTGAATTCCTGTCCTTTAAAACTATTTTCAGCCACTTGATGCATATATTCATGTCCTAGGATTATTCTGAGGTGCTACATGTTTATGTGGAAGTATAACCTTATTGAGTTGTTTTATGAATCTTTACTATACACGTTTAGGTTTGGGGAATATATTAGCTATGGGATATATATGCTGTTGTTTCTTAAATGAACATGATTACTATAGTCCACTTTAGGCATTTAAGTGGATGCTCTCTCTACAATTTCCATTTTATTTACATCTGAATTTTAATTTGAGTTATCTGCCTTGAGATATTTCCACTGGAAAAATCAAAGACATGCCCAGTTTCTTTCTTTAGCTTTTGACATAATACCATCTGCCTCTTTTCCTGACATAAGCAATAGCACTTTTGTGAAGTCAGGTCATGTTCCAGAATTAAGAGTGGTAAACACTCTACCACCAGACTTATCCAGGAACTTGAAATATATATTTATGAAAATAGAATACCCTTCTTGTGATTACATTGGCACTTTGCATGCATCATTATGCTTTTTCTTCTAAGGAAGCTAGCCATGTGGAACTGGAGCCATTGGTCACTTCTTTGGTAGATAAAAGCTGTCACCTGGGAAAAGTAGGAGAAAATACATTCTCTAGTTCCTGTTTAAAGGAAGAGAACAATATGGGAAGTTATTTTTTTTTACCAAAAATTATTGAAACTACTTTTTGGTTATAAATTTCAAGTCAATAATTTGTGCAGTTTGCATGGCAAAATAATGAAAACTACTTGAGTTGAAGTTAAGCAGGCACTGCAGATCCAATGTTTATTTGGTTGAGGGCAGAGTTAGTTAAGAATTAGCCTGAAATCTACCTTTCTATAGTTTGACTTGTAGTTGGACTTTCTTTTCAACCACCAGACCCAAATAATGACCCCAGGAACTTATTATTATGAAAGCTTGATCTTTAGCTTAGGCTCATCTCAGTGAGGTCTTATAAGTTAAATTAACCCATTTATATTAATTTATGTTCTGCTACAGGGCATTACCTCTCTTCCATCTTGCAACTCTTGTTCCCTTTGCATGTGACTAGCAACTCTTTGCATGCCTAGATTCCTTCTCCTCATTTTCTTAGATAAACAACTTAAGCTCTTACATCTCTCAGCGTTATACACTTTACACCACTTTTGTGAGTTGCTTTTCTGAATTTAGTAACAAGAAGAACTGTAACCAAGTTGTAACCAACTCCCCTTAATGATGACAAACATTCATAAGCCACTGAATGACCAAACACTAACTACCCCACCACTTGAGAATGTGGGCATCATGTTCTCTAGACTGCTTACTATTGTCTTGGGATGATGATGACATCTTTAAGGAACCCTGATAAAATTGAGATAATGGTCAAGCCCTGGAAGAGCTAGCTCTATTATTTTTTATTTAGTTGGCTGTGTGATGGGAAAGTGTAGAGCTTGTATGAGATCCTGGCTGGATAGTCTGTGAGGTTGGACCACACAGCTAGCAGTGATCTTTTGACATAGTATCAGCTCTGAGACTGGATGGAATATGATAAATCTTGTTGGTTACAGAGTCCTCATGACTTACTATGTTACAGTTTGGATATGCAGTCCAAACGGACTCATAGAGTTGACTGATGGCTTTCACCTACTCAAACACAGAACTAAAATTCATCTTTAGCTGACTTTTGCACACCACACATTCCATACATGTGCTAATACAGATACATATGTCATCATTAAAAAGTTATATGTTTTTAGAACAAAAGGACTGGACATGAATAAAGACAAATAGCCCAAATGATCCATCCTCTCAGAATGCCTCTGTTACAGTTTCCTCAAAAATCTACATCCAAATCTTAAACTGCTAGGCTACCCTCAGGTAGTTCTGCTTAGCATATGGCATGCTAGCACCTGGCTCTACCTCTCTTGGTTTCTTGACCACTTAACCTCATACAGGTGAGTACAGGCTGTGCTCTGGGAATTTGTTTTGTCGACTTGAATTTGTACACAGTGTAAGCTGTATAAGTGCTCAGCTGCACAGCAAGGTCTTTTAAAACAGCCAAGCCTCTGTATGCGGAGCCTACCCAAGAGACCCTGATTGCCTGGAAGCCACTTGTTTGGAACTTTTTTAAGCTTTCTCAGACCTTATGTGGATATCAATAGTGGGATGTTGGGTGCCATATATAGCAGTAATTTTTTGGGGGGGACCACCAGCCTGCAAATTCGTTTTGCTTGCATATTCCATTTGTTTCTATAGAAAATGTATGGATGAGGGCAGGCTATACAGTATACTTAGGACAGTACTGGCCTATCATGTGCAAAATGTGGGTAAGATCCAGTTAGATGCCCAATATAAAAGAAAACCAAGAGTAGCAGATCATCCCTATAAGTCCAGCAATCTGAAGGTAGAAGAAGAGAGTCAAATTTAAGGTAATCCTCAGCTAACTAAGAGTTCCAGGCCACCATGAACTACACAAGACCTTGTCTCAAAAAACAAGCAAATAACAAACAAGCAAATAAAAATCATAAGAATTCATTGAAGGAAATACCTAATAGGTAAGATGTAGCCAATCAGAGAAAAACAAACAAAATCTTGATGGTGTAAAATTATGTTTTAAAATATATAAAGGTGCATTTCAGAATAAAACAAACTATATGAAACCTAAGTTATAACATTGAAAATATAGTAGACATCAAAAAATAATCTTTGGAGAGCTGGTGAGATATTAGGAATATAATCTTTGATAAGTTATTAGGAATATATTGCTGCTGGCAGAGAGACAGATTTCTTCAAGAATGTAACCCATGTGAGTCTACTCATAATTCGGTAGATGATCCTATATTCAGGAACATACTGGAAGCACTAAGTGGATTTGGTTGGTTTTAAAGACCACACATGTAAATAAGAGGGAAGAGTGGTGGAGAATGCAGAATAATTGGAAAGGAAAGGGTAGAAGTGGACTAGATCAAAATGCATTACATGCATGCATGAATTTTTTAAACAATCAAAAATGGAAAAGGAAAATCTTAATATGCATGGTTGTTTTTCTTTATCTGGTAGATATGACAGGTTCAATATTGTTAATGATATTTGCATATGTTTATTAACAATTTGCCACTTGTCTCCCTTAAAACTGGATCTGTATGGAAGTGGGGGGGAACTGGGAGGAGTAGGTGGAAGAGAAACAATAATCAGAATATATTGGAGGAAATAAATCTATTATCCAATAAAAAGGAAAAATAATGAAAATTTTAAGAGTGAAAAAAACCTGACAAATCTTAAGCAACAAATATGAGTTTATACTGGATCAATAAAAACAGAATAATTATGTATAGGTGTAGGACTATTATAGTCTAACAACTGTTAGGTTTGTGTCCCATGTATTCTATAATTTCTTACATGAAAATTCAACACAAAACCTTATAATTGCCCCTTGTTAATCTATATAATTTGCCAAACAACAAATTCAATAATGTCAAGTTAATTGTCCATGTTTTTCTAGTATCCGTTATCAGGATGGGTACAATGAGTGACATAAAATCAGTGTTCAATAATGGAAAGGGAGGAAATTCACAGGAAGAAATAGACATTGAGGACAGCAGACGAATCTAGTTCTGCTTAAAAAAACTGAATATGTGAAAGGATTCTTCTACCTCTAATATTCTTTGATTTGATAATTTCCGCAATTGCATTTTCTTTAATAAATTTTGCATGACATTAGCTATTATTGTACCAGATATTACCTTGTTCTAATCTCTTTTTCACTCTAGGAAATAAAAGTATCAAATGAGTTTCTCATTTTCTCTCATTATTGATCCATATTTCTTTGGATATTTCTCTGATTCATTTTGCCATGGCATAGTAAATTAGTATTTGGTGAAGAAACCATGTATCTATGTCTCCTGTCTTTATAGAATTCTCAATAAAAATGAAACAGGTATCACAGTGCTATTCTAGGTGCATGGACTCTCAAGATGCTGAAATTCAAGAGCAAGTGCTCTGGCTGTTGCTTCTTCTCAGGGAGATGGAATGGGCAGAGGGAACATTCAGATAACTGAGTAAGCAAGGAAGTACAGAATGAATCAGACAGTATGACCCATTAGCTAAGAAGTAAATATTGCCACTAAGAACAAAAAAAATGACATTGGTTTATTTTCAAAATCTTTGAGTACAGATGAGCATAGTAAAAAATATATGAAGCTCATTATTACTTTGTATAGAAAGTCACTTTTAACATTTAGTACATTTTCAATTTAAAACATTTTAGCTGTGTTTTCTTATATTAATAAAGATTGAGAGCATTCATTTTTTTATGAAAATAGAATGATAATGATTCTTGGTAGCATGATATCTTTATTTTATTTTATTTATTATTTATTTTACATCCCAACCACAGTATCCCCCTCTACTCTCCTCCCATTCCCTTCCCCCACCTCCCCGCTGACACACCTCCATAGACTCCTCCTATGTTTCTGTTCAGAGTGGGTCAGGAGCTGCCCCAGCACATTCAATTGCAATAAGGCTAAGCACCTCCCCTTGTATTTAGGCTGAGCAAGGCAATCTAGTATGATGAATAGGTTCCAAGAACCAGCCAAAGTATTAGGAACAATCACTGCCATAAAGGTCAACTTCACAACTGTTCTAAAATTCCACTTGTATTCTTGATTGACAAAAAACATTTGTGTGATACAAAAGTCCTTTAAAAAGAGCTGTAAGTTGACAAACGATTGTATGGATAGGGAGTTCCAACTAACAATTTCAGAGATAACTTTCCTAAAAGTATTTCCACATATCAAGCATCTTCTAGTATGTGATTATAAAATGTATAGTAGATAAAATCATGATTTTCAGTGCATCACACTTTAGTTTCATCAGTGTTCTTTGCTCTCCTTGTCAATATAGACATCTATAGCATGAACCATTTTCTCTACTGGCCATGATTTACTTATGTGTATCAGATATCATTTGGAAAAGTCTCATTTTTATCTTCTTAATCTAATGTTTTGTATTTGCTGATTTCATACTGACTGGCAGCAATCTGGCCTCAATGAATCTTCATTAATCTATTTTATTTTATCTCTGAGAATTTAGAGAACTTTCACTGTAAAGGGAAATTCCTCAAGAACAACTACTAGTTTCGTTCTTATATTTTCTTCTTTGTACGTTTTCTATTTTTATTGCATTTTTGTTTATTTATTTATGTTTCTATGTGTGTGTACACATGTGAAGGTCAGAGGACAACTTGAAGGAGTCATTATCTCTTTCTACCGTATGTGTTCTGGGGATTGAATTCATGTCATTGAACTTGCTGGCAGGTTTCCTCAGCCACTGTGCCATCTCACCAGCTCTCTTTCTCTCTTTCTAAATGTCATGATCATGTCCCTTTATATGTGCGACCATATGTATACAGCCAAACTTACCTTGGATATGCATGTCGTTGGATATTTTTGCAATTATAAAAATGCAGATATAAGTTGACAAAGGAATCTAAAACAATGATAAAATGCCAGTTATCTTGCTATTGTCACATAAATTACTATATACTTGACACTGCTCTCAATTTCTTTGTTATCATTTCAGGAAACAAACTGTTTTAGAAGTTGAAGAAAGGGATAGGAGGTGCCTCTCATTTGTCTAAAAATATCTGATGAGCACTGAGTGTCATTTGATTTCAGTATGATTTGTATGTTTTGGGTCATCAGTCCTTAACCTTACTTTTTTTTTCTGAAATTAAGAGACCAAGAGAATCACCCACTTGTGTAACATGTTACTGCTGCTGTGATTTGTCAACACTTTCTCTCATGGTTAGTCGACTACATCAGCTTGCCTGATGCAGGAGTGAGGACTGGACAGATATCTCACTGAACATATTAATATATAAGGGGAGTAGTATTAGATGATGAATTTAATGTTGGAAGCTATACACTGGACAAGGCATATTGCTTTCTATTGAGAGGACATCACACAATCTCACAGAAATGTTACTAGCAAAAAAAAGGATGCCATTCCTTGAGCAGCATATTTCATTCATCCAATTGCTTTCAAACCAGGACAAGGACTTTTCCTGCAATTGGTCTCAAACTGAAACTTTAGAACTTTCTGACTCTCAAACTCATTGCATCTCATACTGGAACTACACTGTCATTTCTTAGGAGTCTCTGGCTTATTGGTTCATACTGCAGTTATTGCAAATTATTGGCCAACATCAATCCATGAATGAATCCTAAATATTTATCCATTCTACAGCTGTGATTCTCTAGAGAACCTCGACAAATCCACCCCATCAATTTTTCTTCTGCATAAAAGTGCTTCACAATTAAGAGCCACCCACCAAGATGAATCCACTGTTTTGTAACAGTTAAGGGACACATAAATCATTTAAAAATAATTTTTTTATGAAACTGTAGGATTCATCTACTGAGGAGCATAGAGCCTCTGTGTTTAGGTTCAGACCATAAGGTACTTAAATGACACAGGAAAGGCTTCATCAAATTCCTGATTAGACACATACCTTTATTTTGGATAAAGCATGCACCACTGAATTATTAGTTCCCATTGAGATACCTGCCTTCTTGGGAGTCTCTGGAGAACAATGGAAAGGTGATTTTTTTTCCATTTACCAAAACAGGTCTGGCTGTTTGGTTTAAATGTAGATATGTGATTTGGTGCAAATAAAGTAAAATTAACTTTGCAAAGTGCCTAAAGAAATATTTTCTTCTTCTCCATGATGATTTTACCTGCCTGTTGATGACATTTCTTGAGTGGAGATCTTGAAGTGAAGAGAATAAATAGAAAGAGAACTCCAGAATATGACTGAATGTGATAAAGAGCATGGATATGTAGAGAAATGGCTGAAATGACCTGAAGTAAGATCTAACTGGAAACTCTATTATGTTTAGTCCCTGTTTCTCACAAATATATAGGAATAAGAATAAACCATTTAATTTAGATATAAATACCATAAACTACAAATACTATAGTGGATCCAGATAATCCTCTATTCAAGCATCCTTTCTTGCACAGGAGGAAACTGAGGCACAAAGAGGCTAAACACCCATGGTATTTCATCTTCAAAATCACACTCAACTCTATCTTAATATCATCTTACTAAAAATGGCAGAACAAAGTTAAACTTTACATTGAAACATCCACTTGTCACAAACATTTTATCATTTTGGGAACTATTCCTGCTATCAATTCTTTAAGCTGAGCTTATTAATAATATGGATTTATTGTTATTGAAAGGCATTGATATTATCTCTGTCTATTTTTCACATCTTCTTGACTCAATATATGATTTGATAATGCTTTTAAAGCATTGTTATCATTGTCATTTTAAATAAGGTTTCATTTATGTGTGACAGAATATGTATACATTTTTACATTCTCCTCCATTACTTTTAATATATTCCAAGTAGAACAGATAGATCAGAAATTGTTGATTAGATACATTCGACAACATAAGTATATTTTTATCATTAAATTCAGAAGAAGATACAATTTTCCCCTAAATTTTGCATGTTTCCAGCATTTATAAAGTCAACATTTAATGATATCTGAAAATTACAGGGTAGAGTTTTAAAGATTTCAATTAATAATGATATTTGAGGAGGGAAAACCCACTTTGCCATAGAACTTAAACTTTTCTATCATGAATTAAATCTGATAAAGAATATTCATTATTTTGAGGTTTAAACATAGTAGAATATAGATGCTTCATGAAGATACTAGTCAATGAATTCCTCTTTTGACTCTGAACTGGCCTTGTAATTAATGTTGTACACTATCCTTTCATTATATGCTCAGTTATAAAATATGACTTATGGGTAGTATAAAGACACAAAGTTCTGAAAT
>CABHPP010098019.1:0-14266 GCA_902168425.1 Peromyscus attwateri | reverse complement strand
AAAAAAAAAAAACCTGTTATATTACAAAAAAGTCTTGCATTAAATAGCACTCTGTCTCCCTGCTCTTGTTCTTTCTTAGATCTAATTTAAAAAGGACATGTTTTTCCAAGTATTTATCCTCCACATGTAATTCTTTTTCAGTTATAGAAAGAAGCTATTCCTTTGAGCCTATGTGAGTGGGCTAGACTTTAACACAAATTTCAGCTTTCAACCTAACAGGATTATTTAATTGCAGTGGTTTCCAACAAGTTTCTAAATAACAGTAAAGAAATATCTCTTATTTATGATTACTGTGAGTTTCAACTACTTCACAAAATTTACGTGCCTGTAATTTTTCTTGATGCTTCTTTAAGAGTTTTGCTTATATTTTCTAATTATTCCATTAACTATATTGCAATGATAAAGTTTTTGCTTATTCTAGTAGGATGACATATTCTAAAAAGTGGGGCTGGCAGGATAGCTCAGCAAGTAAAAGCACTAGCTCCATAAGCCTAATACCTGAGTTGAATACTTGGAACCTATGGCTGGCAGAAGACTCAAAAAGTTGTATTCTGACTTCCACACACGTGCTGCGCCATCTGTACATACATGCATGCACACATATGTAATAAAAGAGTCCACAAGTTGGCTAGATGGGTAACAGTGCTTGCCACCAAGTTTGATCACAGAACCCAAGTTGTCTTCTACCTCCAAAGACACAACTACATATACACACAAAATAAACACATAAACATAAAAAGGGAAAAAAAAAAAAGGCTCAAAATGTGGCAGAAGACCAAGATGTGGCTGACTGTGGGGCCACTGAGTCCCAGCTATGTGTGGTGGTTATGGTTCCCTGGTAGAGAGCTATTCTACAAGGAGAGGCTGAAAGAGGCTGCCAGAGAGAACTGGGGGGATCTTGGGTCTTCATCAAGATATGGAGTACCAAAGGAATGGAGATGGGTTGGGAAGAATGCAGGTAGGCTGCAGTAGGACTAATGTTAAGTCTGGAGGGATGAGAAAAGAGGACAGGAAGGAGGATACTTAAAGAGTGAGAATACCAGTCTCAAGTCAGCCTCTTTGCTTACTGCTTTTGCATTAAGGCTTAGTTCATCTGAAATGAATCTCTATGCTACAGAGATGAACAATGGACTCAATTCTCTTAGATTCTTCATTTCTATACTATTATTTACTGTATTTCTTTTCCCTCACACATATTCTCACAGATCAAGAGAAACTTTTATGGTAGAATTCTTGCAATTTAAAATGGTACCTTCAGTGTGAAACGACTTTACTTTAAGCAAAAAGTTCTCTATTTTGTCAGAATGGGTTAAGGCTCACATTAAGAATCAATAATTTATTTCCTGTCTCAATGGTTCAGTAGGGTAGAGGATGAACTAGTTAGTACTAACGTACTTTTTCAGACTATCTGAACTACCTTTTATTTCTCACCCTATTTAAGCTATATGAATTTTGGCTGGAGTAACTATCAGGTAGTACAAATTCCCACTTCAAAAACTTAAAATTTAAGAGAAAACACTGAATAACATTTCACCTACAATAAATCTTTCATATTCTCACATCACCCTTTCATGTTTTACCGCTCTTCAGTCCAAAATATCTGGGAGGAGGGAATGTGTCTCTATTGAACATGTAGACATTTTTCTCTTGTCATCATTCCTTAAACAATATAGCATTTGTATTTTTTTTCATGTATTCTAAGTAACCTAAAGATGATCTAAAGTATCTAAGAAAACATGCTGACTTTGTACAGCCCCTAGAATTAGTAGACTCAAGAAGAAAATAAGTATTAACCATTATCAATGGTCCTTTGATTGATTGGAATTGCCGAAAAGCAATATTTTAAGGTAAAATGCCAAGTTTCTCATATGAGTTATTGGCTAAATGAACCATCCTTTATTTACCATGTTAGGGAACCCATAAACAGAGACATGTTGGTGGTCAGAGACAGACAATGAAATCAATTTGAGACAGGCTAAACTATATCTGTATGACACTAAATTAAAAATTCTCAACAATCAACAGGAAAAGGCCAATGAAATCAAGAGGGTCCTTAGAATAGAATCAACAAATAATCTATTAAAATGAAAAAGAGGCAGCAGTGATATCACAGAAGTTAAAAAGAAAAAGCATTTCAAAGAGGAAATGGAAAACAGCTTCACACAACAAATTAGAAAACAAGGATTAGCCTTCATATTTAAGAAGTCTGCAGTGACTTCAAGATGGAGAAATTTAGTGCTGAGATGACCGCAGACACCTGTGCTTTCAATTACAGTCCTTTGGAGACAGAGCAATCTCTCCAGTACTCTAAGCCATCTATATGTGAAGAGGAGGGCAAGGCATGGACATGTATTTTGACAGGGCAAACAATTATCTTAAAAGTATCCTTATAAGAAGTGTGATCCAAAAGCAAAAGGCACTGAAAAGGGAACAAAGGAGGGGTACTGGGATCTGAAGCACAAGTGAGAGGAAGTACGAATAGGTAGGACCTGATCTCTGGAAGTACAAGTCAACAACAATATGGATATAAGGTGCATTTTTAAGGGTTACAGGAGGAAGGCATTTTCTCTCCAAAGCTGGACATCTAATGGAGGCCCTCTGCATGAGGAGTAAGCAAGTACTTCTCCAACTGAGATACATGTCATGACAAGGAGAAAGAAGAAACAGAACAGAAGTTCCCTTATGCTAAGTGACCTTTTAGTGAAACTGGAAGTGAAGCCTATTGAAGAGTTCAGTGTGGTTGACTTTTAACAGGCACAAAAAGTGATCAAGAGCAACAGATATAGATGGATGATCACACTCAAATCCTAGTTCAGAATATGAGGCTGTACATTCTGGATATTTGGAACTTATTTCAGATAATACAACTATTTACCCTTTTTATGTAGAATGCTATAAACTTCAGCCTATTTAGAATTTGAGATCTACTCGCTCCACCTTGACCTTCCTTTTGCCCTATCTAAAGCTTTGTAATTTTACAGGGTAGGTACTTCATATACCTTTTTTTATTGTTCATAAAGACCTGCTAAAAGGATAATTTTTCTTAGCATTCATAATAATTGTGGCAAATTTTGATGTATTTGCTTTGGCTTTCTGATTCTTAAATTTCAATTATTTTTCTGGCCACTAATTTATATCCCCTACTCTATAACCTAGCCTGAAAAAACACTTCCCAGATTGTCACAGAATGAATCTCTATAGTATTACAATCTAAAAGGAGAAAAATGGGTAAAAATAAATGTGTAAAAGCTGTAAACCTACTCTAAGTTTTCCTGCTTCTTTTAGTCCATAGCCCTTAGCTGACCCCCTAGCACTTTATTATTATTCATTAAAGCACAAATATTCAGAAAATGTTAGTAGTTATATCAATAAGGTGTAAATTATTGCTTATTTTCTTTTGGGGAGTTGACAGGGTTTCTCTGTGTAGCTCCTGACTCTCCTTGAACTCACTCTGCAGATGAGGCTGCTTCTTATTATGTAATTTAAATAAATCTGCCTTACCCATAAGACTATATAATTTGCCAGACACAATGGCACTATAGCAAATGAGCACCCCCATTCATCCTCTGGCTAATGTAATTATTTTGGGAAGGGAGGTGTCTAAAACTTAGAAAAATTTTGAAAACAATATCTAACTTCAGAAAAATCCTCAAAAGCAAATTAAGACCCATCTGTCCTATCACCCTATTCTCTAAATAAAGGTTTATTATAACCTTTCTTTAGTCTTACTCATCCTTTATAAACTGTCTACAGCAGCTTGGGTGCTATAATGACAGATGAGGAATTGTGACTACTGTCATGTGAACCACATGCTTATCACTTGGTTCTTTACAGAAAAAGTTCACCAATGCTAAATATCTAAAGCCTCTCTATTCAGTCAGATCTATAGAACTGCAATCCTAAGTATTACCTGGACCTTTCTTTTCCTTTTCTTTCACTGTGTAGTTCTCATTGTCCTGGAACTCACTATGTAGACCAGGCTAGCCTCTAACTCAGAGATCTACCTGCCTCTGCCTCCTGAGTGCTGGGATTAAAGATGTGCCCCACCACACCAGCTTGGACATTTCTTAAAAATTCAGAATCAAAACCAAGATCTTATCCTAAGGACACTGACTCAGAACCTGAAAGGTTAGCTACATCTTCAGGTGAAATTACTTTAAGAGTCAGTAATGAGGCTCACTATTTGGCAGTAAATTATCAAAGAGATTTTTAAATAGATAATTTCTTCAGAAAGATATGCCTATTGTTTCCTATGTGCAAACTTTAAAATTATTGTAATTTTAAACAACAAAATTGAACAAATATTTACAAAACTTGTCTGTTCTAATGAATAATCCTAAAGACTGGATGTTATACACTTAAATTTTTTTTTTTTATAAAATGGTTAACTCAAATAAGAAATCAGGTAGGATAAAAAACGTTCCCCGATGTTTTACATATACACACACGCACGCACGCACGCACGCACACACGCACTGTGCTCAAGCAGCAGTCACATTAGTGTGCTACATATGCATAAATGAATATGTATACTTGTATTTCAAATAGAATTAAACTATCTTTAGAATAAAGTACTAAAAAGCTTAAACTGTTTACCATAATTTTACATATAGTTATATTTGAATAGGATACAATTTTTGAACATTTAAGTACATGCACAGAAATAATACATATACTACACAAATATACATTCACAAGGTTTTACTACTTTTAAGAAAGATACAAAAATATTGCCAAACTGATTTTTTGATATATATATCACAGTAATAAGATTGTGAGCTAGAATTTAAAAAAAAATCATAGGAATAACTTTTTAATTTATTTTTAAAAAACAATTTGCTTAAATGCTAACCCCCAAATTTAGAAAGCTATCAGGAAGGGAAGGGGCACAAGGAGTGAAGAAGAGGGGAGAAAGGAGAGAAAAGAGGAGCTAAGCTGGGCTTAGGCACCATTCATGCTTTGCCTATGACATTATGTTGCTTAAAAAAAAGATTTGTATTATAAATATGTATGTGTTTGTATGTCTTGCAGGGGGAGGGGTATGTGCCCATATGTGGGGGTACCTACAGAGTTCAGAAGAGGGAATTGGATCGCCTAGAGCTGGAGTAATAGGCAGTTGTGAGCTACCAGATCTGAGTGTTGGGAATGGACCACTGATCCTCTGAAAGAACAGCAAGCACTTTTACTTGCTGAGCAATCTCCTCAGACCTTCTCTTCTATTTAACCTTATCTTTTCCTTTAGTCAACTTATATTACTTGTTGATTGACTTGATCAAGAATTCTTCTGGGGTAAACAGCATAGGCTGGATTTAACAGCACCTCTCTGATTTCAAAACTTTTTAATATAATAAATAGACTGCTTCTCATAATTTATGAATATTATTGTGGTGGTTTGAATGAACATGGCCCCCAGTGACTCATAGGGAATGGCATTATTGGTGGTGCGGCCTTGTTGGAGTAGGCATGGCTTTGCTGGAGGAAGTCTGTCACTGGCTTTGAGGTTTCAGCTCAAGCAAGGTCCAGTGTCACACTCTCTTCCTGTTGCCTGCCTATCCAGCTACCAAACTCTTAGCTACCTCTCCAGCACCATATCTGTCTGTGTGCCGCACTGCTTCCCACCATGATAATAACTGACTAAACCTCTGAATTGTAAGCCTGCCCCAACTAAATGTTTTCCTTTATAAGAGTTACAGGGTCATGGTGTCTCTTCATAGCAATAGTAACCCTAAGACAATTGCTGAACACACAAAAGGGGGTTCAAAGGACCTCTCAGTATTCTTAGTGCTGCCTGTACTTTTCTAAACAACTCACAAACAACACATTAACTGCACACCAAGTATAATAGCAAACAATCAGCTAGATCATGTTATAAAAACAATGAAGCCAAGAATGAATGCTAACATAATTTCTTAAAGAATTTTGTTTCACCTATACATCATTCACTCAGGAGTCATGGAATATATTTTATAAGACATGCATGTATTTTAACCCTACTCTTTTATAAAAAAAAAACCACATTATGCTACCGCTAATATAGTCGTTAGTATATTCATTGCAACTGACATCTCCAAACAGTCCCTAGTTAATGAATCTTCATGACACTCAGATATCAAAGCCAAGTCCATGATCTATTTCTTTTGTCAGTAGCTTTTCTCTCCTACTGCAATTAGCCATCTGACATCTGTTTCATTAGTTCATGATAATAATGAATTTGATTCAACAAAGAGGCAGCTTTCCAAAATCTGTATGAAAGAAGATAGAGTTAATTCATTGTGATCAATGTTACATCTAGTGTGTTTGGAAAAGAAACTTCTAATTTAAACATTAAACCAACTTTTCTTACCTACAAGGTTTATATTATTGCCCAAATAACATTTTCTTATAATGCTGTATTACTCTACTCGGTCTGTATTTTCTTAACTACAATGTAAAGAGCAATGAGAAGCTACAGAATAATCCTAGTAACACATTTAAAATAAACAAGGCTTCAAGGCAATATAGAGTAGTATATAACAAAGTATTGTCAGCTCTAAAATCCAGAATTCTCCAAGAAATTTATATTTAATGGTCTATTTTTTTCTGTTGTTCTTTATAACAAGTTAAATAACATTGACCCATAAAGGCCATGAAAATTCAACTCTCAGCATCTACTTACATATCGAATGCTTCCCAAAGGAAGAAAAATATGTAAAAGCATCATATGATTATAAAAGAATTATCAAAATAATAAGTGATTTAAAAAAAAAACAACACCAACAATCTTGTTCTTTTCAAACTCCCAAATGTTCACATTGTAGCACAAATCTTTAAAAGGTCTTATTCATAAAAAACTCAGAGCCAGGTGTTGGGGTGAACGCTGAATGACCAGAGAACAGAACAAGACACATCCAACCTCACTTTGCCAATTCCTCAGCTGATCTTGTTTCCTCAAACTGGAAGCCTCTGAAGCCTCATCTGAATGGATCTCAGCTGAACTGCTGCTAAAAGCTAAAAGCTTAAAAAGGCTCTAATTCCTGATTCTTACACCTTATATACCTTTCTGCTTCCTGCCATCACTTCCTGGGATTAAGGGCATGTGTCACCATGCCTGGCTGTTTCCAGTGTGCCTTTGAACTCACAGAGATCCAGACAGATCTCTGCCTCCTGAATGCTACGATTAAAGGCGTGTACTACCACTGCCTAAACCTATGTTCAATATAGTGGCTGTTCTGTTCTGATCCCCAGATAAGTTTATTGGGGTGCACAGTATATCAACCACAGCACATTAAATAACATCCAAAGCAGTGAATTTATAATGAGGCATATATAATGTTAAGTTTAGTAAAATTTAAAATGCACTTTCTGAAATTAAGGTATGTATCAAATATCTGTGGTTGAGAGTGCAATAGAAAGGTGAGTAACTCACTGGATGGTGGTGGTGCATGGCTTTAATTCTAGCACTCAGAGGGAGGCAGAAGCTGGCCGAACTCTGAGTTCGAGGTTAGCCTGGTCTACAGAGCAAGTTCCAGGCCAGGCTCCAAAGCTACATAGAAAAACCTTGTCTCGAAAAAACTTTAAAAAAAAAAAAAAGGTAAGTAACTCAATTATTTAGACTAAAAAAAGACAACATTGTCAGGAAGGCAGCAGATATTCATTGGGTTTTACCTCAAAACTGAAATACTATGAATTGCCTATCTAATTCTGTAGACTGTATTTTAAACAGGCTTTTATAGAAAGATTATACCATTGTTTAACCATATCAGTTTTAGAAATTGTTAATCTGATAATTTTAACATTTGTCTTGACTATTAATCTAATATTAAATAAGCAATAAAACAATCAATGTAACTGGAAAGCAACAAAATTCAAACTTTTAAAAACATAGGAATGAATTTATGCTGATTTCTATAAAACGAACATATGTATTCCAATATGCATCATTCTGGGAAATAAATATATTCATATTCAAGATGCATCTGAGGCACAAATACTGTGATTTAAAAGTGAGTCAAGTTATAAGAATGTAGTATGTTTTCTTAGTTTATGGTAACTCCAAATGGCTTCAATATTTGAGGGATGACATAAGCACAAACTTAAAAAGTGATCTACAAACATTTAAAGTAAGTCTTTTTCTTTTTCTTTTTTAATAAATTTATTTTACATCCCAGCCACAGTTTCCCCCGCTTCCTCTTCCTCCCAGTCTCCCCAACCACCCACCCTCTGTTCAAACTGCAGTAAGACTTAAGCACCTCCCCATGTATTAAGCCGGATAAAGTGACCCAGTATGAGGAGTAGGGTACCAAAAGCCAAAAGAGTCGGAGACTGCCCTGTTACTACTGTAATTCTTCTTCTTTTAACAAATGTTCATATTGTAAACAAAGATATTCAAGGTTATTAAACTGTATAAGGAGGAGATAATTTGTTTTTAGAGACAGGATCTCTAGTTTCAAGGTCCCCTAGAACTCACTATGTAACCCCCAGGCTAACTTTGATCTCATGGCAGGCCTCCTGCCTTACCCTTGCAAATGGTAGATAATTCTTAAACAAGTTAGTCTCATTGTTAGTTGTGAGACTCAAGTTGAGCTATTATCATAGAAGGTGGCTAAAGATTTATTTATAAGAGCTGAAATAGTCTCCATACCTGCAATGCTATTGACTACAGCATGTCATTTCTTCAGTGTTAATTAACAGAAGCAGGAAGTCTATTTAAAAATGTTTCTTAGTTAAGTTATTCAATCTAAGCTTTAGATTCAAATACACAATACACCAAAAATCTTAAATTTTTTAAATCATGTTTATTTAGTTGGGGAGAGGTATACCATGGTATGAAAGTGAAGGTAGAGGACAACCTCTGAGGGCTGATTCTCTCCTCTTAGGGGATCACACTCAGGTCACCAGGCTTGGCAGCAAGCACTTTTATCTGCTGTGCCATTTTGCTAGTTAATCTTTGATCAGCTTAAGATTGGAATTTTGAAATCTCTAGCAGCACTTATTTCCATAATAGAGTTCTCCTAGTCTTGTAATTATAAGCACAAACTTTTTTCTCTCCTTGGAAATAACTCTTGATGTATATTCATAGTATAAAATAATAATTTATCTTTGTGACCTAAAATACTTCTTTACAGCTGGGAATATAGCTCAAATGGCAGAACGCTTGCTAAGCAAGTGAAGGCCCTAGGCTCAATGCCCAGCACTGGAAGAATAATAAAAATGGTTTCTTAGTATAACTTGTAACTCCCTTCACAATGTTTGAGCTAATTAACTATGGAAGTCCACCAGACCTATGGTTAGGTTATACAAATTCACTTTAAGTGTAAAATATTAAATGTAAAATTTAACACAAAAAAAAACCAGAAATGACTTACTTTGGAACACCTAGGTTATTTTGGTTTTATAACCCCACAAAGGTTATAGAAATATATGGACTTCTGACCCAATGGACATTTTTTTCAAGTTAGCAACAAGATTTTTTTTTTATTTCCCACTAAATTTATTACTAGTCTACAAAGTAATATTTGTATTATAGGTAAGATTTTTCAATAATTACATGGTTTTATCTTTAGCATGTGAAATAACTGTAAGCCTATAGACAGACCATTTACCACTAGATGGTGCCTGTATAGAGGTAATGTAAAATGTGTGCAGTTTAAATTAGAAAGTGTCACTGACTTAGGGAGAACAGTGAAGCTGAGGATAGATGTTAAAAAAAAAGTTGCTACTCTATACAGCAACACTGCAGAGGCAAAACTGCCATATAATAAAAGTTCAGTTAGGTGTCAACAAAGTCACAATTAGTAAAAGTTCTCCTATTGGTTTATTTTATAATGTAGAAGTCAGTGAGTTTATGAGGCAAAACAAAAGTCGTCAGATGCATTAGGTTACATGTAAATAATTGGAGTGTACAAGCTGTTTCAGTTCCTGGGACTCGGTTTCTTCATGTTATAAAATGGAAGAACAACATTAATGGTAACACCTATGGGGGGCTTAGAAACTTGGCTCCTCTATGATCTTTATTTGGAATCCCTAAGACATCTCTTGTACTAAATTACTAGTTTAAAAGTTGTACTTTTAGGAAAAATTCAACTTCAAGGTAGATATCCTACATAACTTCCTCTCCAATCACAAAAGACTTAAATAAAATGTCTGGTTCTGCCACTGGCCTTCCTAAAACGAACCTCAAAGTAACTTAAAGGTCTCTCTGTACACGGTAATTTTGTGTGGAGGTGCTTCATGTAGATGCCACAACATAAAGTAATGACGATGCATATACTTGATTGCCTGCTTGGAACCCACTCAGAAGACCCAATGAATGAGGAAAGTGAGTTGGAGATACTGATGAGACACTGTGGAGAAAAAATAATGAATTATAAAAGACTGTTATAGTAAATTATAACCTAATGACAACTAAGGAATACTGTAGATACTCCACAAAATCCAAACTTCTGCTTTGTTCTTTAACAATGCAAATTCCAAGTAGCTAAGACATAGTTCTCCATGTAATTATTTTAGAAGTATATTAGGGCAAAATTTTCACTTTTGCATAGCACTTTTAGAAATAAAAGATAAAGCAATATTTTCAAAAAGGTACTTAATGGACTTTGACAGGAAGATGGCTCCATGCATTTGTAACTTAGCCAAATTAAAAAGACATACTGGTGGAAGGCAAGATAGTTCAGCAGGTAAAAGTGCTTTTGGCCAGCTCGGAAGACCTGAATTCAATCCCTAGAACCCATACGGTGGAAGGCCAGAACTGACTCCTCCAAGGTGTCCTCTGACCTTCACACGTCTACCTGTAGCAATAGCACACATATACACACAATTAAATAAAATGTAGTACAATTTTTGTTAAATAAAAATAAGTGACAAGAAAAGTATTTCATTTAGTATCAAGCTAAATTATTCATTCAGATTGCTAATTTTATTATATTTTCACCTCATATTTACTAAATAGCAAGAAACGTTACTTATTTCATTAAGAATTTTGTTTCAGTTAAATGCAAGTCATAGAAAGAAGCCTTGATTTTCTTCCCTTAAAATTAGTTATTCTTTTATTAAAATGTTTTATTCTATAAAGAATATCAAGACTATTTAAATAAAACAATTACATTTTTGAATTTTGACTATCATGAAAAATAGTATATACATGGTGATCCCAATTCCTATTTCTAAAATAAAGCACATAAAGAATGGAAAGACATACGTTAAAATGTTGGTAGTAATTTTCATAGGTTATTTCCATTATCTACACACACACACACACACACTTACTTGTATTTGTCTCTTTTGGAGACAAGGTCTCATGTAACCCAGACTGACTTCAAACTTGCTATGTAGTCTGAGAATGGCCTTGAACTAGCTGGGATTACACACATGCACCACTACACACTATTCACTGCCAGGGATGAAACTAAGGGCCACACGCACACTAAGCAAGCACGTTAGCAACTGAGCTATATCCATAAGGCTATTGTAATATCTTTCAACAAAGAATCAGAATTACTTTTAAGCAAGAAACATGTTTATATTAACTTTATTTTAGGTAGTAAGATAAGATGTAACAAAGTTATTTTTATTAGGGAAATTAGGGAAATATATCTCATTTCTAAGTAAACAGTCTAAAGGGTTCAACATTTTCATAAGGAAGAGTCTATTTTCCTGTGCAAGGACTCACTCTACTGGTTACATGGAGAATACACACTTAACAATGTGAAATAATTGTTTATTTTCATGAACACTAGAGGGCAATATTTTCATTTTCAAACTGTGTGTATACTTGAACGTATACTTAAATTTCACTTGAATAAACATAAAATAATTTTGTATTTTAAATTTTGTGTTTACTTGTAAAAATTAACATGAATATAGCATACTAAAATATATTTTATAAATGCTTTAAAACTTTTTAATACTAGACAACCAAGTACACAAAGTATGTGATCTAAAACTATTATTTTAATGACTAACAAATATTTGACAATAGAGGTTCCTTATTTCTACTTACAATTTAATAAAACAATTTATTAAAACTTAATAGTTTATAATTAGTTAATAGATCTTTAGAAGAACACTAAAACTCTTTAATCCTCAAAAACTCTAAAGCCAAAACAGCTGGAAATACAAGACTAGCAATCAGGGAAGAAGTCAAATACAAATAAAAGAAAAATGAGCACATTACACAAGATTGATGATCTCTACTAAAGATATTGCTGTATTGGGCAGCAAAGCAATATAAATTTAAACTTTTTCCATCTTAGCCAAATAAGCTTTCTGACTGAATGCTACCAAGTAATCTATAGTATGGTATTTCACTCTTAGGTGTAACTCTCAGAATATTTAATTATGAATTAAATATTTATCCACATCAAATGCAAATTCAGAGGCATACAAATATGATTTTCAATATTTTTTAAAAGTACATTATTTAGATAGGGAATTTAAAATATTCTCCAATTACCTAAAGGCGAGGCCAATGCTGAAAAATCTTGTGTTGTTATTGTCTTAATACTGAAATCTAGAGCTTCAACGTATCCCAGTTTATTGATTCTTCAACTTCAGTGTGTTTAAGAGAACTCAGATTCACTCACACACACCCAACACCTCAAACAAAAAAAATAAACAAACAAACCCAGAAGCACTTACTTGAACCTAGCAGGTGAAAGAGGAGTAGGTGGAAACATTCCTGGTTCAAAAGAATCAAAATAAGTCACTGTCCAAGAGAAGCTGCAACAGGAGAATCCAGCAGTTAGAGATAGTGTCAGCAGAGACCAGAACCCTTAATGGGAAGAGAGGGAAAGAATTAGTAAAATAATTTCAACTAGGCTCTTCATGTTCAGATACTGATGTAAATTTCTTAAGAGATTTGAGTTTAGCACATGCTAACCCACATAAAGAAAAAAAATTACTAGAACGCAGTTAGAGGTTGTATCATTAAATATTTTAATGAAATTATTATATGTGCAAGCAAAGACAAATTCTATCTAAAAATATAAAATTTGGTCTTATGACATTCAATTACAGCAAAAATAGTCAAAACAATTTACTCTTAGCATGTCTTTAACAGTTTTAACTTCATGAGCAGTATCTGGCATTTGCTACTGCTTTGTACTAAGTGCCTTCTTTCATTCCAATACAAGCACTTTTGACTTATCAACCAATTGTGGAATACCTCCAAGTCTTTATAATTTTCCTATGATAATACTGATTCTTCATCCTTGCTCAGTTTGTAAACTAAAGTTGACTTCCAACTTCCCGAGGAGTTGGGAACTCAAATTGGTCAATTTAGAACTTTTTTCTTACAGGAATCAATCAAATCAAAAGCATGATAATATAGTGAACCCAAGTTGAGGGACAAGAGTTAGGAAGCACTAGAAGATATAAACAAAGTGACAGGGCACAGGAATAAACTGATCTGAAAATTTCTGGATACTACTCAATTCATTAAGGATATTAGAGCCCAATTCTCTTAGTAGTAGTATCAATTAGTAGTATAGTTACATTTCTTAAAATTTATTTATTTTCATTTCCTTTGTATGAGTGTATTATGTGTACCATATGTAGGCCTGGTGCCTGCAAAGGTTAGAAGGTATCAGATCCTCTGGAACCAGAGTGACAGTTATAAACCGCCCCATGGGTGTTGGGAAACAAACCTCGCTCCTTTGCAAGAGCAGCACATAACTGCTGAGCCATCTCTCCAGTCCCCAGTTTTATTTTAACTTCAAGTTTTTAAAGTCTTTCCTAAGTTTAATTCATTACATCTACTCAGCAAAATACAGAGGAACTACCCTGTATTTGGTACAGTACTATGCAACGGGACTAAAACAGAAAACATTGGCTTCACCGAGTAATTTTGGTGAGAAGAAAGTAAGAGTATAAATAAATTAGTAGTTACCGATTGGGAAAACATTTTTTTTTGAAGATAAATTTTACATACTCTAAGGTCTCTAAGGAGATAACATCAGAATTCAGATCAAGGCTGTGATTCTTGAAGTTAATTCTTTTTTTTTTTTTGGAGACAGGATTTCTCTGCATAGCTTTGGAGCCTTTCCTGGAACTCACTCTGTAGCCCACGCTGGCCTCGGACTCAGAGATCCACCTGCTTCTGCCTCCTGAGTGCTGGGATTAAAGGTGTGCTGCACCACCACCACCACCACCACCACCACCACCAGGTGAAGTTAATTCTAAGATTTATATATTAGACAGTAATCTTCAACAGCAGTCTACTACCAAATACTGAATGCTACAGGACCTTGTATTTAACAATTAGTCACATGGACCCTGAGGAACAAAA
>CABHPP010098018.1:0-10611 GCA_902168425.1 Peromyscus attwateri | reverse complement strand
CCCAGAGGCTGCTCACCCCGCACCTCTCTACAGCCCCACGCGGCCGGTGAGCCGCGAGCATGAGAAGCACAAGTACTTCGAGCGCAGCTTCAACCTCGGCTCGCCGGTGTCAGCCGAGTCCTTCCCTACGCCTGCCGCGCTGCTCGCAGGGGGAGGCGGCGGCGCGAACGGCGCTGGCGGCGGCGGCACCTGCGGCGGAGACGCGTTACTCTTCGCGCCTGCCGAGCTCAAGATGGGCACCGCGTTCTCCGCCGGCGCCGAGGCGGCACGGGGTCCCGGGCCTGGTCCCCCACTGTCCCCCGCCGCTGCCCTGCGGCCCCCGGGCAAGCGGCCCGCGCCCCCCGCCACTCTCGCTGCAGAGCCACCCGCCAAGGCAGTCAAGGCCCCGAGCGCCAAAAAGCCCAAGGCCATCCGCAAGTTACACTTCGAGGATGAGGTGACTACGTCGCCGGTGCTGGGGCTCAAGATCAAGGAGGGCCCGGTGGAGGCTCCGCGGGGCCGTGCGGGGGGCGCAACCCGGCCGCTGGGCGAGTTCATCTGCCAGCTGTGCAAGGAGGAGTACGCCGACCCGTTCGCGCTGGCGCAGCACAAGTGCTCGCGCATCGTGCGCGTGGAGTACCGCTGCCCTGAGTGCGCCAAGGTCTTCAGCTGCCCGGCCAACCTGGCCTCGCACCGTCGCTGGCACAAACCACGGCCCGCGCCTGCCACAACCCGTGCGCCGGAGCCGGAGGCCGCTACCAGGGCCGAGGCGCGCGAGGCTGCCGGCGGCGGCAGCGATCGGGACACGCCGAGCCCCGGCGGCGTTTCCGAGTCAGGCTCCGAGGACGGGCTCTACGAGTGCCACCACTGCGCCAAGAAGTTCCGTCGCCAGGCCTATCTGCGCAAGCACCTGCTGGCACATCACCAGGCGCTGCAGGCCAAAGGCGCGCCGCTGCCGCCGCCGCCGCCGCCACCTCCCGCCGAGGACATACTGGCTTTCTACGCGGGGCCCGACGAAAAGACGCCCCAGGAGGCCCCGGGCGACGGCGAGGCGGCCGGCGTACTGGGCCTGAGTGCGGCCGCCGAGTGCCACCTGTGCCCAGTGTGCGGGGAGACCTTCCCCAGCAAGGGCGCCCAGGAGCGCCACCTGCGCCTGCTGCACGCTGCCCAGGTGTTCCCCTGCAAGTACTGCCCGGCTACCTTCTACAGCTCCCCGGGTCTTACGCGGCACATCAACAAGTGCCACCCGTCTGAGAATAGACAGGTGATCCTTCTTCAGGTGCCCGTGCGTCCAGCCTGCTAGAGTGCGCCCTCGGTCCCGGCCCCCAGAACTGTGCCTTCACTTGGAGACCCACAAAGAGAGCGCGCCCCCATGTCTGCGCTGGGGTGCCCCTACCCCCATCCCGGGGTAAAAAAGTGTCGTCTTCGCTTCTCTCGGTGTGGCGTGATGGTAACCCTGGTCCTCTCGCTGTGACTCCTTTTGGACCCTACCCCCTTTGCGTTGTGTACCCCCACCCATGGAGCAACAGGAGTCCTTCTCTTTCTGTACAGGGGAGAAAAAAAAAAGCTGTATGCGTTTGTCTCGTGGTTGGAAGCCTCCCCTTGAGGGGCGAAGCTGTTTTTCTCGCTAGTACTCGCTGTGTTCATGGTCTAGAAAATGCGGTTTGCTCTGCCTACCAATCTCTGCTCTCAATGTCTGTAGCATTGTACGGGTTGTTTTGGGTGAATCTTGAGGAATAAATGCCTTTATATTTCACAGGCTGTAAATTGAACTTCCCACACGATTAGCTTTATTATGGCTTGTGAACTGCTGGAGTCTGGCTTTACCTTTTTGTATGTGAACAAATCAAATTGCTTACAAAAGAGTTTTCTTTAGTATAGCCACAAATGCCTTGACCTGTTGTCTGTTCGGGATTGTTTTGGGGGGAGGGAGAGGAGTTTTCACGAGATGCTGTAGTAACTGCCTCAATATTTCACGGAAGAGGTTCTGGTTTGATCATCTTTGTTGAGATAGGACTATATGAGTTCCCTTTACATGTATATGTTGATTTATGCGTAATTGTTATTTATTCTTTATTTATTTATATTAATTATGAAGATTACGATATTATTTGATTGCTGATTCTTTTTTGATTTGTTTTGTGAGCTTTCCCCCTGCCACTTTTGACATTTCACTGTGCATTTTAGGAAAGAACCTTTTTAGTAAAGGGGTCTGCTGAGAGTTTTAACTTTTCTATCTATCTGAGGGAATTACAGACAACGTACCATTTTATTCTGCTTGAGGGGCTCCAAGGCCCTTGTACAACCGACAGCTCTTACTTTTAAATGCAATCTCTTTTCTACATACATTATTTTCTTAATTGTTAGCTATTTATAGAAAGCTTCAATAGAACTGTTTCAACTGTATAAATATTTACTATTCAAATAAAATATTTTCAAAGTCAAAATATTGTGGTCTTATTTTCCTATCACATAGTTCCTTCCAAAGAGGATCTAAAATGGATTTTAAATGGTGGTTTTTTTAGTGATTTCTAAAAAGCGCCTGTATTTCTATGGTTAGGGAAGATCTCCCCTCTCATAAGAGTCGGGGATTTTTCACAGCTGAACCTGTATTAGACTCTGCCCTTTCTGACAGAAATGTACTAGAAAGAGCTAGGGCAAGCCCTAGCAGCCGGTCACAGGGGCATAACTAAGCCCTCAAAAGACCCTGCCCCTTTCACCAGCAGATAAAGGGATACCACTTTTACTTAACATATTCTTCACTTGTCTATAATTTGGAGTTTTAGGTGATAGCCATTCCTCAAAGTGGGAGAGACTATTATTATCATCATTATTACTATTATTATTATTATTATTAAGGACCAAGTAGGAAAAAAATTTACACACGGGCAGAGCACAAGTTAAGCAACTGAGTTTGGAGAAAGGGCTCTAAAATAAGTTTCCAGTCAGGTGAGCCATCTATTGAGTGCATGAGCGGGGAGTGGGGGGGGGGACACCATCTGTTTGGGGTATTAAATTTAATAACAGGCAATTACAATGTTTTCCGTTATTTGTCACTCAGCTCTTTGAAGAATGGTTCTGCTGATCACCCACAGTATTCTGGAAAGTGCGATCAAGGAGCGAGCGTACCCACATTTCACATATGAGTGTGCCCTTCATTTTGTGAAGCTCTCCTACGTTTTTTCCTAATGCCCATTAGGTCTTCCAACCACATTTGCCTACCAAAGAGGTCTACACTGTGGAGATCTTCCTAAAAGAACTTTGATAGAGTGTGCAGGGAATGAGGAATTCAGAATTAAATACGGGACCTTTAAAGATTTCCCTCTGAACCACACACCATCCAAGCTACAGGGCAGTGCATGTATGCATGTATGCTCAGTGGCAGTAGGACTTTTTTTTTTTTTTAATAAACATGAAATCTGGCCCCACTCGACAAGTCCAGACCTGTCTCAGGAACAGTGGCTGCATCTCTGTCGGACTCGCTGGTTTTGCCTTTGACCACAGGGTGGGAATTCACCTCTACTCACCTATATACATGCAGATGTGACTTGCTTGTTCGTGAGTGGTTCTCTGTCTCCTGGGGAGATGTATTTCAGCTGAACAAACACACTACTTCTCCAGAATAAAAACTAAGATTCTGTTTATGTTTATGCGCTTCTAAGGGAAGCTGCATAGTAAACAGAGATGATTGAAGTGGACCCTTGAAGTACAGAGGAAGAGTGTTGGGTGACAAATTCTCAAGCAATACAAGTTAGCATAATATTCTGCAATGAGGAAGTCGGTCTTCCCTTTTCCATGCTTCCTTGGAGAGCGGAAAATACACTCTTCTTGATACTGATGCAAAGGCTGTGGACAGGCTGTGTGTTCGGAGGTCATTGGAAGCCAGTTCATGATTTCCTACATTATACCACAGTGCAGGCTTGATGGTGGAAGGATTGGGGGTTAGGTTGGGCAACCTGGCTCTGAGGGGGGGTCCAAAAGTGGAACAAATAAAGGAAATGTTAGCCTAGCTCTTTATCTATGTTAGATGGGGCAAAACAAAAGAGCAAGAGGGTGTTCTGAACTGCTTTGGACCCTAAATGAGCCGGTGCCTGGAACAGCAGAGAGGCACTGGGTTGACCTCTTTCCTCACAGTCATCGTTGTCCTGAGGCCCGGGCCACCTATCACTCACCAGCTTCACTTCTCTGCGACTGGAACAGTGGGAGCTCTAAGGGGGGCGAGAGGCAGGGGCGGCGTGCTGAGCGGGAACACGAACTGTGCAGGGAAGGTCTGGTGTAGGGAGTTTTTCCCAAACACCGAGTTACAAGTCTTTCCTTCCTTCTGGGTAGCACCATGGACAGAGGAAATCACACCTACCAGAAGCCCAGAAAGCTAGTCTGTTTCAATCTAGAAGGAGGCTGGCTGGACTCCAACCCTGCACACACAGTGACACTTGGGGGCGTGCTAAGTGCCTTGCGGAGACCTGGGTGTCCACATTTGCACAGGGCAATGCTACAGTTGAATGTTGCCTGGTGTGTCGGGGGGGGGGGGGGCACTGCTGGAGAGGGTACAACACTTCTCATCTGGCCCTGTTTGCTCTGCTGCTAGTACCCAGTACCCTGGCCCAGTGCCTTGCCTGCCTCCCCTTAGTTGACCCATCCCATCTTTTTTTTTTTTTAAACTTCATTCTATAGCTTTCCACAGAGTCAAACCAGACAAAGCAGAAGAGCCTCTTAATCCAACTAAATAGATAATTCTGGAGGAATTCTAGCACCGTTAGTCCGCCAAAGGACACAAAGGGTCCCTAGTGAGGGTTGGTCAGACTCTGTGGCATTAGTCCATGTCACTTGGATCCCACTAGGCTCTTTATCTTTGCCTGTCGACCTCAGATATTCTCAGTGATAGATACCATGAGTGGGGGTGGAGACATAAACACCATGGGGCATCTCAGGGGGCATTCCGAAGTCTGAGAGACAAAAGACAGCACAGACCCCAGAGGGATCCAGTGTTCTTCACACAGGAGGCAACCTCTCTGTCCCAGCTGCTGTTCCCCTGGGACATGTAGAATTTGCTACAAATCTACATGTCCTCTGGCAGGCTTAGTTTGAACAAAAGTTGCTGACTTCAAATAATTTTCTGGCATGTGTCACCGTTAGCTTGTTGTGGGGCCAGATTAAGACAAAAAAGACATCGCAGAGGTAGAGGAAGCTGTAATGTTTGGTGGTTGAAGCTACGAGCTGTGGGATTTTCAGAACAGTAAGGAAGCAGAGCTGTAGAGAGAAACCCATGGGATGAAAGAACTTACAGAATTAACAATGATTCTGATTCTATTTGATCAGCAAGATGGCGTGATAGTGGCTTATAGACTTCAGAATTTAACTCTAAATCTGTATTCTAATAAAATAACTAAAAAAATAGCAGTCTGAAGAGTAAGAGGGAGAGAGAGAAGCCAAATGTATCTCCAAGTTTCATCTTCTATTTGAGAAGTGACTGTCTCTTCATGATGGATTTACAGCATTCCATGTGGTGTGCTCGTCACTCTTGAGGTGTACAGCAATGGTCAGCACAGGCACAGCAGCAACATAGAAGCTCAGAAATGACAGCTGACCCCGTAACTCAAGGAGACTCCCTCTGGGCAGACAAGAGCATGCCCACCCAGTGCCCTCAGAATGCAGAACAATCCAGGAGCTCGCAGAATGAAAGACCAGCCTCTGTTGGGAGTCCTGTGTTTCTGCATCTCAGAGATCAACTATCTCTGGCACCTGACATTTCCAAGCCAGGCAGAGCATACAGAGGCTATTACTGGGGCATGTCTTTCTGTACGCTGTGAATATGTGTGGATCCAACTGGATAATAAATAAAGCTGCATTGGCCTATGGCAGGGCAGGATAAGGTTAGGCGGTACATCCAAACTGAAGGTGAGATGAAGAAGGGTGGAGTCCAGAGAGATGCCAGCCCGCTGCAAAAGGAGCAACAAGATGCCAGCAGACTGGTAATGCCACGGCCATGTGGCAACGTATAGATTAATAGGAATGAGTGAAGATGAAAGAGCTAGCTAGCAAGAAGCTGAAGCCATAGGTCACACAGTTTGTAATTAATATAAGCCGCTGAGTGATTATTTTATAAGTGACTGTGGGACCGAGGGTGGGAGAGATTCGTCTGGACTGCTGGGTAAGGCAGGACCAGAGAAATTTCCGTCTACAAGCTATGGCTCAAGGCATCAAAGAAGCCCTACTTGCTCTGTGATTCTGGTGGGTAGAGGAATCTTTTGTTTTTTACCAGGTGATCTTGGGAAGTTCTGTCTTCTTCTAAGGTTGCTAAGGAAATGGTAGATCAGTAATTTTCAACATCCTCACCCTATGCAACTGACTATAGGTTTTGATTCACTGAGGCAATTGGCCAGGCAAGAGGGTTTTCTGAAGAGAAACAAGTTCTGGTGTTTTGCTTTTGTTTTTAAACATATTCTTTATGAGGAACCACAGGGAGAAGTTACTTGGAATTAGACACAATACTGAAAGCAACAGGGTCCATGGAAAAGTGTCCCCAGCAAGGGACCCAGGATAGACCTTTGGAGTGAGGGAAATTGGTTTCTCATAGGGGTGGGAGAAAAAAAAGTTCTGGCTTGCAGAGTTACCATTCACAATTATTCTGGATGGTTTTTTAATCATCCCAATTTGGATTTTATTATACTAATAAAGGCCCTAGCTGGTGTGTTTCTACAAATCAGAGAACAAACTGAGCACATGATTTAAAGTCAGTTAGCATATTTTAATGAACCCAAACATTCACCCCTTCATCTCTTAAGCCCCAAGTGTCTGTCATCCTTTGTCTACCAGATACTTTTATTGTGGGCACGCTGCCTGCGGAACATGGGGCTATCCAGGCTGTACACACGTCCTTCTGCATGGTGAACAGATGGGTTATGGGGTGAACACATTCATGCTTGTCTTGTTTGAAGATTTCTGTGCTGTGTGGTCTCCCTGGTGGCATTTCCACACAAAGCATTAGTGTTTCCGTTTTCAGTTTTTGATTTCTTTTGTCTCCATTAACTCATTGCAACAAGCCCACACTAGAGGGACAAGCCATTCCAAACTGCAGTGAAACTTCTAGAATGTTCATGGAAGTAGGAACACCCTCAAAGGCCTGTGAAGAGCCTGTGTTGCAAGGACATTATAGTCACACCCTGCCACACCAGCAATGCCTCCACAGTTCTCATTCAGTTTACCACTGTACTGCCCTGCTATCAGACATTCACGGTTCCTTCCATTTGGCTTGAGCCCGTAGGCCAAGCATAATATAGCAGGGAGATAACACCGGAAACTTCAACCTTAATTCATCGCTCTCCTCTTTCACTCATCAAAGAAGGCCTTTCATTGAGTGCAACATCTGCTTCGTCCCTGCTATACACAGCCAGAGTCCTAGTGCAATGTCCTCTTCGCAAACACCACAGCCAGATGACAGTCACACCTGAGGCTGACAGAATGAACAGAGTAAGCCAAGATGCTATTGTGTGTCAAATCTGATAGGGCACAGGGAGGTGTCAGTGCATGGAAGAGCAGAGTTCAGAGAAGGGCTCTTTCTACTGGAGAAAGAAAAATGAGGCTACAATTTCCGGAGTACAAAGAATAGAAAGGGTGGGAGACTTGGGCTAAAATGCACATGTTCCAGGTTGCCATTTAAAAGCTTGTCCCATCAACTTATCTGTGGTTCTTTTTCTTTTGCTGCCTATGTGAAACAAACCATTGCCTTTCTAGAATATAGATGCAAAGAGGCAGTTTCCCACAAAATAGAAAACTGCCTTCCAGTTGATTTTATTAGTAGTGCTCATGTTCACCCCCTCCATCATGGTTGCTTTCGGCAATATAAACCCTACTCTGACTCCTATCAATCATTACAGACATCTAAACAGAAGAGCAAGTGTGATAGTGTGAAAGAAAACAGCCTCCAAAGCGAGTGGCACTATTAGAGGATGTGGCCTTGTTGGAGGAAGTGTGTCACTCTGGGGCAGGCTTTGAGGTCTCCTTTCTCAAGCTTCACTCAGTGTGACAGTCACTCGACTTGCCTGCAAAATGTAGGACTCCCAGCTCCAGCACCACATCTGCCTACATGCTGCCATGCTTCTCACCATGATGATAATGGACTGAACCTCTGAAACTGTAAGTGAGCCACCCGAATTAAATGTTTTTCTGATAAGTGTTACAATGATCATGGTATCTCTTCACAGCAATAATCCTAACTAAGATAGCAAGGTTGCCCATTACTTGAAAGGGTTTCTTACTTACACAAATGACCTGACATTAGCCGGTGAAATAACAACTTGGGCTCTTTTTCTAAGTCAAAAATAAAACCTTCATATGTAGTTCAACTTAACATTTCAAGGAATTTGGGTAACTACTCACTTATTAGCTTAGAAGTTGATTCAAAGACAGAAGATAACATTGAGTTAGCATTCACTTGCTTCAAAATGGTGTTAATTTAATAGCAACCAGCATCTTCTTGGCAGTTGCTGATCTCTTTTAATTGTGCAAGTATTTGAGGATATGGACATTTAGGTTAGTGTCCAAAGGTCAAAACTGGAGAAAGGCTGCCAATCATTATTTTTATACAAGTTCTCTGATTCAGTGTCACAAGCATATCAATGATGATGATGTTATGGTTTGAATGTGCCTTCAAAGTTCATATGACAGAAATGTAATGCTATGCTGGAAATAGAATATCCAATACAAGTGTTTGGAGGTGGAGCCTAATGGGAGGCATCAAGGTCATGATGGCTCGGACCTCATGGATGGATTAGTGTTGTTAATGCAGAAGGTAAGGTAGTGATAAGCATGCCTTGGGCCCATCATGCTCTTCCTCATTTGCTCTCTACCTTCAGTGGAATGATATAGTAGGAAGGCTCTTGGAATTCCCAAGGGAACAGAGACTTTGGAGGATCCATAATCTGTAAGGCAATAAACACCTGTTCATTATAAACCAGCCAACCTGTGGTATTTTGTCACAGCAGTACAAAACAGATGAAGAAGGGAAACCACAATAAACAGGTTGTAGGCTTGTTATTTACATTTTTCAGGGCTTTGCTGACCACAGACTCATTGCAACAGCATCATGTGGGAGCCAGTTTGAAGAACAGACAGAACTGCAGACCTCATCTTGGACCTATCACTGCATTAGAATCCAAATGTTAACAAGATGCAAGGAAGTCTGTGTGGACATTGATATTGATGGGTTTAGAGTAAACTGTTGCCCACAGACTGAGTCATCCTGGTTTAGGCAAACAGTAGGTTTGAACTAAGAGCTAGTGTTTGGAAATCTTAACCAGGGACCACTAGCTCCAACTAATGATGCATCTGTAACTGTATTAGCAGCTTAACTTCAGTTTGGCCTAGTCTGAGGCCTGCCTGAGTGACTCACTGAGTTCTCACAGGTACTCTACAAGGTTTCATTAATCCATATCTGTGGAACAGATGGGGACATAGGAAGCCCTACAAGAGACAGGCTTATAGTTGACCATACTAGTGCAAAGAGAACAATCCAAGGTGGCAAAGATTCTGGTATGGGAGAATTCATATGGATGGTGAAATGCATTCTGTCCTCTTGCCAGGGGACTAGAACAGGCACAGTTCTAGTCCTCAATCAGGAGTCAATCAGATGACTTCTTTCCCACCTGGTGAGAGAAACACTGTCTCCTGTATCAAATACAGGAGAAACTTATTTCTAAAAATCTTGCAATTGCAAGTATCTGATATTCATGAGAAAATCAGATACATTCAATACTCCAACCACAACAAAGGCTCTCCCACTTGCATAATACCAAATCTGTAGATTCTGCTTTGTTTTAATAGGCTGCAGATGCAAAGTATAAGAGAGAGAAATAGATGGTGGCATTTTAAGCCACAGCATGGTGGGAAAATCACTCTGAGCTGGCTTTCTATGCTCCCTTCTATCCGGTTCTTTACTTTCCATTTCGGTTCTAAGAACTCTTGGCGTGGAAATCACTCATTGTTATACGCCTGCAGGCAAGTTAACAGGCCATCCCAGAACCATGACAACCGATGTGAATGAGGGAAAGAAAAAAATATCCCTGAACAATTTAGTCTGAAGGGCAGCAGAGGGATGCAGACACATTTCTGCCTAATACATGAAACCAAGTCTAGACTCTGACACTTATGATTTAGAAACTTGTTTATTTGCTCAATTCAGGGTTTTGCATGTATCCTAGGCTGGCCCTGAACTTATAGGAATCCTCTTGCCTTAGCCTCTGAAGTACTAGAGTTACAGTCTTGTAGCACCACACCTGGCTAGAAACTTTAAAGAAAATATTACATTGTACCGGTCAGTTTGTTGTTACTGTAACAAATATCTGAGAACAACTATTTGTGTTTTTTTTTTTGGCTCCTGATTTCAGAGGTTTTAGTCCATGAGGCAGATAATCATGGATGATGGGAATGGTTGAACAACCTGCTTACCTTATGGTAGCCAGGAAGCAGAGACAGGGAGAAAGAGAGATGTGGGTAAAACATTCTTCAAAGACGTGGTTCCCTCCAGTGACCTACACCCTCTAACTATGCCCTACTTCCCAAAGGTTCTACCACCTCCCCAAATACAGTAATCACTTGGGGAATCAAGCCTTCAACACATGAGCCTATAGAAGA